>ML270640.1:800-20563 GCA_005239495.1 Nicotiana undulata | reverse complement strand
TATCAATTAAAGGATAATTAATTTCTAAAAATGCGAATTAAACCTAAGATTACATGAAATTAAAAATGTGACAATTTTTATGAATTTTCTATTATTTTAAAATATTAAACATGCATGAAATGCAACTAAATAAAGAAAAGTTACAAAAATTCATTAAAAGTTATTTTGATTATTGTTAGGAGTAATTTCCATGCGGGGCAAAAATTGGGTGTTCACAACCCCAATCCAATATCAAGCATGCTTTCATCTAGGACGAGGTATCTAAACTCCTTAAAATAGGGTCTATTCGGGAGGTTAAATACCCGGATTGGTTAGAAAATGTAGTGGTAGTCCCTAGAAAGGGGGTACACTAAGAATGTGTGTAGATTATAAAGATTTGAATAAGGCATGTCCCAAAGACTCTTTTCCTTTGCTCAACATCGATCGTATGATCGATGCCACGACCAGCCATGAGTTCCTCAATTTTCTCGTTGCCTATTCCCGGTACAACCAAATAAGGATGGATCCGGGCGATCAGGAAAAAACCTCCTTCATCACTAAATACGACACATACTACTACAACGTGATGTCTTTCGGATTAAAATATGCCGGTGCCACTTACCAACGCCTAGTAAACCGGATGTTCGAGGAACAACTAGGAAAATCAATGGAAGTTTACATTGACGACATGTTGGTTAAGTCCCTGCGAGCATAGGACCATTTAAAATTTGCAGTAAACTTTCGGCATATTGAAGCAATACAATATGAAACTGAACCCAGGAAAATGTGTGTTTGGAGTTGGGTCGGGTAAATTCCTCGGATTTATGGTATCAAACCGGGGAATCGAGATCAATCCCAACAAAATCAAAGCCATCAAAGATATCACGCTCGTGGACAACATGAAGGTCGTGCAAAGACTAATCAAACGCATAGCCTCCCCCGGGACGATTCATTTCGAGGTAGGCAGATAAGAGCCACTAATTCTTCTCACTATTGAAGAAGAAGAATAACTTCTCATGGACCCCGGAATGTGAACGAGCTTTGGAGTAACGGTACCTATTGAGCCCACCGTTGCTTCACACATCGAAGGCATGCGAACAACTGTACATGTACTTGGCGGTTTCGGAGATAGCGCTAAGTGGAGTCTAGTCCAGGAAGATCAAGGTACATAATTTCCAATTTACTATGTTAGCAGGACCCTAGGTGAGGTCAAACTAGGTACCCTCACCTAGAAAAACTGGCGCTCGCTTTGATAAGCGCCTCTAGGAAGCTAAAACCATACTTCCAGTTTCACCCCATATATGTAACTACTTAACTGTTGAGGAACGTTATGCATAAGCCCGAGCTCTCGGGCAGGTTGGACAAATGGGTCGTGGAAATAAGTGGGTACAATATTGAATACCGACCTCGGACCGCCATTAAGTCTCAAATATTGGCAGACCTTGTGGCCGACTTTACGTCGGCCCTAATACCCGAGGTTGAAAGAGAGTTATTAATTAACTCAGGGACCTCCTCGGAAATTTGGACCCTCTTTACGGATGGCGCTTCAAACGTAAAAGGGTCTGGACTTGGCATCGCATTGAAGCCACCAACAGGAAATGTAGTTAGACAATCAATTAAGACTGAGAAATTGATTAACAATGAGGCCGAATATGAGGCCATGAATGCAGGCCTTGAACTAGCTAAAAGTGTGGGGGCAGAGGTGATCGAAGCCAAGTGCGACTCTCTACTTGTGGTAAACCAAGTTAATGGAACATTCGAGGTCAGAGAAGAACAAATGCAAAGATACTTGGACAATATTTAGGTAACACTACATCGGTTCAAAGAATGAACTTTGCAATACGTACCTCGGGATCAAAACAGCGAGGCCGATGCCCTCGCTAACTTAGGGTCATCGGTCGAAGACGACGAGTTCAATTCGAGGGTAGTCATATAACTTATAAGATCGGTGGTGGAAGAAGGTCATGCCGAGATCAACTTGACGAGCCTAACCTGGACTGGAGAAATAAATATGTACAAATATATTAGGACCGGGAAACTACCCTCAGAAACAAAAGAATCGAAAGCCCTGCGTACTAAGGCAACCCGGTTTAGCTTTTCCGAAGACAGAGCCCTGTTTAGAATAACATTCGATGGACCCCTTGTAATATGTCGAGGGTCAGGGGATACTGAGTACATTTTGAGGGAAATCCACGAAGGTGCCTGTGGAAATCATTCGGGCGCCGAATCAATGGTTCGAAAAATAATCAGAGTCGGTTACTATTGGATCGACATGGAAAAAGACGCAAAGGATTTAGTTCAAAAATGTGATGTATGCCAAAGACACGCTCCGATGATTCATCAACCCGGGTAGCTACTGCATTCGGTTTTGTCGCCATGGCCGTTCATGAAGTGGGAATGGATATCGTCGGCCCCTTTCCATGGGCACGCGGTAAGGCTCAATTTATATTGTTTATGACTGACTATTTTTATAAATTGGTGAAAGCCCAGGCGTACGAGAAGGTCAAGGATAAAGAAGTGATCGATTTCATTGGGACCACATCATATGCCGATTCAAAATGCTGGTCGAGATCGTATGCGACAATGGGAAATAATTTATTGGTAGCAAAGTAACCAAATTTCTTGAAGACCACAAAATCAAAAGTATCCTATCAACACCCTATCACCCTAGTGGGAACAGACAAGCTGAATCTACCAACAAAATCATACTCCAAAACCTTAAAAAGTGGTCAACCGATGCCAACGGAAAATGGAAGGATATCCTACCCGAAGTCCTATGGCAATACCGTACGCCCTTGAAGTCCAGTATCGAGGCCACACCATTTTCATTGGTTTACGGTGTTGAAGCTCTAATACTGGTCGAAGTCGGAGAACCAAGTATTAGCTGTAATAATGGATATTTCTTTCATAGGTAAAAGGTTGTTATCGAGGGCAGAATATAACATAAAAATCAGTCCAAAAAGATACTTGTATGTTATAGTAAAATGTTGTTATTGTTTACCCTCGAAACGGATAACAACTAAATGTATATGTTATTTTAAGGATACGCGGATTAATTCAATACAAATGATAAATTGTGTTAGATTAATAGATAAATGACGTAATGAATTGTCAAACAAATTAAGGGGAGTGATCCCGAACTTAGTAACAACTTTAATGAAATGCTTGTCTTCGATCCTGGGCTCACGATAATGAAGAACTGATGAACAAAAGTAAGAACTTTGAATAACAGAGAAAACAAGAGTATATTGCCTTGATATGCGTGTTACAATGATGCCTAATGAATAGTTAGACTCCCATTTATATAATGGGGCAGCGTTACCCTGAGTACAGTTCCAAAAGGGGTAAAAATCCTCCGTTTTACAAATCACTGATTTTTTGCGATATGCACCGAGATTCACGTTGTAATATGTGGTAGGGCATGGATATCAAGACCCTTTGTTTGTTATGCTCGATTATCTGGTAATACTCTCCGAAGTTTGGCAATCGAATCGGACCTGGGGGAGGTGGCCCTGATTCTTCCGAGTGCAGGTATATTGCCCGGACCCCGACTCGAGAGGCTAATTGCCCCGAATCCAGTTCCTTATAGTCACATCTCTGCTCCGTTTACTTCATTGGAAACCGAGACATCCAGAGGGATCGGTTTCACCCATATACAGATAGTCCCCTCGATACTCGGAGAGTAAGTTTACGGAAACGATGAGAAACAACATATGCACTTCGATTCATTCTTCAAGATGTCGTGACAGAAATGACAAAGAATCTGAAACGTCCCGTCAGTCGTGTCATTATGACTTCAAACACGCATCAGCCATCAACATGTCATCTTTGAATGCGAAACAACGTGAAACCTCTATAAATACTTTCCTCTTTTGGTCATTTTTTACCTTTTGACCAAGATTCTACCTTCGAGTTTTCAGGATATCACTACCCTTCTTCACACTCTAATATTTTCACCTCCGTTCTACAAAACTTCCTTAGTAACTTGCAAGTTTTTACTTATTTTCTACCCAAATCAGGGCACTTGACCTTTCATCTTTCAATCGCTCTTCATATACTTCAAGCTTTTTCCAGATAACAATGGCTAAAACTTCCAAATTTGTTCCCTAAAAAGTCGCTTCTTCTTCTTTACAACCGACTGCTAAAATCGATGAGAATACTCCCGATGTGGTCTTCCTCGAGAGGTCTTCTCCTTACGCGGGTACCGATGAACCGGATGGTGAGCCTCCCTTAAAAATGTTCTTTCACGGGGTTGTTCGGTTGCCGATGACTTTAAGGTTGAGAAGTCCTCGTTGGTGCATGGACTATGTGAGGGAGTATCAAGATATATGTGCTCCATTACCAAAGACGTCCTCATCGTGGTCCGGGAGGACTGCAACTAGGCGGGTAAGGACGTATTTTGCGGACGCCATCACTACCTAAGTGGAGGGTTATCTAAGTGTTTACACTCATCCCTTCATGTTGAGCCCGGGTGGACCAGATTATCTTGAATTTATGCAAGAGGTACGATGTAAGCTTCGGTCAAATCCACACGTCACTGTAGAGGATCGTGAGCCTCCTTCGTTATTTTACGAACAAGACCGAGTCCCGTCGGTTCATCGTCGATCACCTTCTCCGCCTATACAGATCCCGAATTTTCTGAGGGGGACTAATAAAGCTCACATGTTGGGCCAACAAAGCCCCATTCTCGAGCATCGTTGAGGACCAGGACGGGGCTAGAAGGGACGTTTCATTCGGTTGAAGACCGAAGATTTGGTTTCCCCCGAACTCATGCCGTTCCCCGAGAAGTGGAATGCATGTTTCCCCTTGAACGCAATTTTACCTTCCATCTCCCCTTTTCTTACTGATATTTGTGGTTGTGCAGCCATCACTCGAGTCCCAAACGCGATCCCTTGGCTCAAGGAAAGGATCGAGGGTATTGTACACAAATGCCTTATTCCGAGCGCTCATGGCGCAAACTCTCGGGGGGAGGGGGGGAGGAGGCTCGTTCTCACGGTAAGACCCTTCCTCGAATAGGTAACATCTGGCTCTCTCATTCGCATCATACTTACCCTCTTTTCTTCATTGCGGGTTTGCCTAAGACCATTGATCTTAGGCCTTTTGTTGGCGACGCGGATCCGTATATTGACCCCTCCGCCTTGGGGCAACTCGGGGCTACAGTAGGAGAAAAGAAGAAAATGAAGGCTGTGGGCTCCCCGAGCTCAGAGAAGAAGAAGCCAAAGAAAAGGTTGACCTTTAAGCCAAAGGAAAGTTCTAGCTCTCGAGCGCCCGACTCGGATTCGCTGTATCAGATCAAGGATGAGCCCGAAGAAGATGATTTTTTATGTCCCTCACGGGCCGACATCCCCCGAGGAGAGAGAAACTATTGAATAGGAGATCCATGAGGCAGATCCCCCTCTAGCACGGGGGATCGATGAGGAGATCGGGGGCGAGACTTCCCGAAATTCCTGCTATGCCTCGAAGGAGGCTCCCAGTGTAATAGAGATTTTAGGGTGGCCTTCCTATATCGAGTACATGCTCAAGGAGGCCCGAGAAGGAAAGGAGAGGTCTAACGAAGGGTCTCATGGCGTGGACAATACCCTTTTTTTCTTTTTTGACGGTGTGGACTCGTCCACTTTGGATGATTTTTCTGGGCTGGGTGGCTTGGAGGTGCCAAGAGAGGGGTCATCTTCAGAAGTCGAAGAGATGAATATGAACCCAAAGTTAGTGAACCAATTCCCTACCCCAGCGTATCCCGGCCGCAAGAGGCCAATAGTCATCACTATCCCGGAGGATGCCCGGGTTCTTTCCGCTCCCGTGGATTAGCAAGCCACCTTCGATGCCTGGTGACCAAAAAAGACCAGGAAAATAATGAATGGGGTGGACGTACCGTGCCTATTGAATGAGGTGCAGCATGGATTGACTCGGGTAAGGTATCATTACGATCATTCGACCTTTAACTTAATCCTTGATATTTCTCACGTCTTCTTTATTTTACCCTTTCGCAGGCCTCGATGCTCCATCACAAAAGCTTTCTTCGGTACCAGGACGAGGTTAACCAGCTCGAGGCCGAGATCAAGGAGCTTGCTAATAAAATAGACACGTATAAGCCTCTCAACATGTAACACGAAGAGGACGTCAAGAATCTCCAAGGTGAGGTGGATGCGACTCAGAAAGAGCATGCCGAATTGGTCGAAAAGGTAAAGGTTTTAGAAGTTATCAATGAGGATTTAGCTATGGAGACTAACTTCGAGCTAAAATGAACGACGTCCAAGCCATGGCTGATGTTTGGAAGGGCAAAATGGACCGGCTGGCTTCGAAGAAGGAGACCGCCCAGGCACAGCTGGCATCGGTAGAAGTTCAACTCTGAGTTACAAAAGAGAAGTCCGATAAGCGATTCCAGTAGAACGAGGAACTCCGAGCTCATCTGAACTCGGCCCAGGCAGAGGAAGATGCCCGCGGTAGTGAATGTGAAGCGGTAAAGGCTCAGATACGCACAATCTCCGCCGATGCTGAAGAGATGGTAGCCCAGTATAGGGCCGATGTCGAGGCTTCTGAGGCTCGTCTATAAACCGCTGCTATGTACATGAAGTGTTTGTCTCAAAGGGAGACCCTCGAAGAGATCCATGCCCGAGACTTCGACCTATCTACCGAGATCGAAGAGGCAAAAAGGCTCAAGGTCGAGGCCAAGAAGCTAGCTGATCCCGGGGATGAAAAAGGCTTCGAGTTCTCCAACAAACCCAAAGATGGAGAAGTCCCCAACGGCTATGGTAACGAGGCGGGTTCTGGTCAAGATCGGGCGTAGGTGCTTTAGGAATTTTTGTCATTGTTTTTGCACCTTATACATTTATTTTTTTGAAGTCGTTTTCATTGGCCTTTGTAAAGACATTCTGGAATGTATATATAATTTTTTTCCCTTTTGACAACTTTCAAGTCTATATCTTTAGCATCCTTTTTACAATTTCTAAGATTTCAAATGTCTTAGCATAGAATATAACGTAGTAATAAGTTGTTTTTTGGAGGTCCGAACAAGACTTGTTCTCGATGCAAGTTTTGTTTGAAACTTTTGGTGGATCAAAACGACCAGAAGCTTTCCCTAAAATGCTTGTTTAAATGTTTTTAGACTATAATTTTGCCAAGGGTAACCTTTGAATCAGTTTGAAATCTTGAAGGCATTATGTTTTTATTACGGGCTTCGGACGTGTCCGAGCCGCTTTTAGGGTGGCCGTTGCCTTTTAGGTTTGGGCATTTCCTAATATATCTTGTGCCTCTGGGTATCGCTAACCTGATCTGTCTGAACTTATCAAGGACGGCAGTCACCAAGTGGGGGTAGCCCTTTGGGATCGGATAGGGGTGGACCTTGGGCTCGATAATTCTCGGGCAGTAGTAGACCTTAGGCTCGATACTTTTAAGCAAAAAATGGTTGTTACAAAGGTAGGAACTTTCTTTCATTTCTATGCTTAACGTACAAGATTGTATAAAAGCTCGTATTGCAGCCGGTATGACCTACGGGGGCACAGTTCATTTGACCATTTGGCCCTTACGATGAATACTGACTACCAAGCCGAGACTGATTGAGCATAGAGTTTCCTTCCTTGCTAAACATCATTACCCGAGGGTGATAGCCCCCAGCATTCAAGGTCGATCATGGAGAGGGCTCGGATACTGTTGACGTGACCATCAACTTCGATTCAAAACCGGTCTTCGATTCTAAGTTAGCACGATCCACCATTGCCTCATTAAAAACATTGCTCGAAAACCCATTTTGGACAAAACCGGTTCAAGGGAAAAAGAGTGCAACGCGTGTTTTCAGGCCTACATAAGCCAGATTAGCCAAACAACCCTTCTCGACCATATGTCAAGCCTTCTGACGAGCTCTGGGCGTATATGAATTTCTCGCTCGTACTTGTCAAATTATAGTATAGTTTATGATATCGTCCACAGAGATTGGAGAATCTATGCTACAAATTTATATTATTCGTCCTACTATTTAAGAGAGTCTGTTTTGTGAAAAAGGTTAAATTTATAATCTATTGAAAACAAGAACAATTGTTTTTGATTTTGTAAGTTAAAGGAGTTGAGATTTTGTGCATCCACTTGATATAATATTATAATGGAAATTTAGAAAGTTTTATTTTCTATGTCACACATTAATTGCCTCTTTCGATTAACAAATAATATTTCTACCACATGTCTTTTATTTAATTTCGCCTCTTTCGATTAGCATAATAAAACAAAAGACTCATAGTATTGACATAGAAAATAGTTTATCTTAAATGAGTACATCATATAAACATAAAGCCTCTTCCGATTAGCTTTAGTTAAATTCTCGAACTTGGCTAATTGGTTTTTTTCTTTCAAATGAAAACTCAATAAATCAAGATAAAGAATTTTAAGTAATTAAATATAATTACTTCAAATTATCACACGAACATATCTAGTTATAAATATCCCTGTTTAATTCATGCTTTTTTCGATAGCAAAAATTAATACAAAAAATATTATAACTTTTAATATGTAGATATGATAGATTGACTAATATATATTCATTACTCTCGATGTAAAGATTGATAAAGTAGTATTCTCACTCAAGAATAATAAAAAGATCGATATTTCCATTATAATAATATATCAAGCTTCTCCACTTGTCTCAACTGAAAGAAAATTACTCCATGGAGAAAAATAGGAAAAGTAAAGAAAAAGTTAAAATCCTTACTATTTCTGAAAAGAAAATATATTTTCAAAACTTATAGATATGCGAAAGTTGTAAACTAAAATAGCTTCTTTCTCTCTCGCTCCCCCCCCTTCCTACTGAAAATCATGTCTCCTTTTATAGGAAAAGAAAATCATAAACTTCAAGGATCTCATCCTCGTAATGGGGATGCAATTCTTAGTCTTCAGCACCAACATCAGGATGTCATTCTTGGTCTGGGATGCCATCCCCCAAATTTCCTCCAGCTTTCTCTTCTTATGGATGTCGTCCCTGGTTGGAGGATGTCATCCTCGTCCCTCTGTCTTTGCTTCTGCTTCCTTTGATCTTCTTTCGATTTTTTTTATTTCTTTTCCTGCAATACCTAATATATATATTTGTGCCAATATTGAAAGAAAATTATACAAATAAAAGTAAAATATTTATTTATTAAATACTATATATACCATAAATATATATACAATTTATACTTATCACCTTCAAGAAAGAGATAACCCGGCTAATGAACTGATAGATGAACTCTTCCATTCCAACTACATCATCCTTTGGTTGTTGCTTGCAAGTGTTAGTCCATATATATATATATATAAAATAATGAATGGGGTCTTACCTTAGCAGCAGTATCGTTTTAAGTGAGTCACATTCTAGTTGTTCAGTAGTTTCTCACCATTCCCTACTTCAAGTTTGTACGAACCTTAATCAGTAATATCGATAATTCGATATGGACCTTCTCAATTCGTTCCCATCTTCCCTTCGTTCGGGTTCCGGGTGTTCACTGTCGCATTTCTTAACACCAAGTCCCCCATATTAAAGTATCGGAGGTTGGCTCTGTAGCTGTAATACCTTTCGATTCGCTATTTTTAGGCAGCCAACCGGACTAGGGCGACCTCGCACCTCTCATCCAATAGTTCTAGGCTAGTACTCATGGCCTCACTGTTTGACTCTTCGGTCGCATATCAGAACTTGAAACTCGATTCTCCTACCTAGACCGGTATTAGTGCTTTGGCATTGTAGACCAACGAAAATGGGGTGGCCCCGGTACTAGACATTGAGATCGTACGACATGCCCACAAAACTTCGGGCAAAATTTTCTTCTATTTTTCTTTGGCATCGGTTAACCTTTTCTTAAGGTTCTGAACTATGATCTTGTTTGTAGACTCTGCATGCCCGTTCCCACTAGGGTGTTGACCAGATCCTTTTGATGTTATGATCCTCGAAAAATTTGCTTACCTTGCTGCCGATGATCTGCTCCCCGTTGTCATAAACGATCTCGGTCGGCATCCCGAACCGACATATTATGTGGTCCCAAATAAAATCAATAACTTTTTTTTTTCTCTTACTTTCTCAAATGCCTAGTCATTTAGAAAAATAATGAGTCATACCTAATATAAATTGAGCCTTACCTGGTGCCCATGGCAGGGGACCGACGATATCCATGCCCTATTTCATGAATGAACAAGGTGACAAGATTGAATGTAGTATCTCCCCGGGCTGATGGATCATTAGTGTGTGCCTCTGACAGCCTCACATTTTCATGTGAACTCCTTCGTGTATTTCTCCATGTCGATCCAGTAATAGCCAGCTCTGATTATCTTACGAACCAACGATTCGTCCCCCGAATGGTTCCCGCAGGTACCTTCGTGAACTTTCCTCAAAACTTATTTGGCGTCTCCTGCCCCCAGACATATGGAGAGTGGGCCATCCAATGTTCTTCTGAACAAGGTGTTATCTTTGGACATGCTGAACCTAGCCGCCTTCGTGCACAGAGCTCTCGATTCTTTAAGACCCGAAGGAAGCTTCCCGGTCTTCA
Source organism: Nicotiana undulata (assembly GCA_005239495.1). Classification (NCBI taxonomy): domain Eukaryota; kingdom Viridiplantae; phylum Streptophyta; class Magnoliopsida; order Solanales; family Solanaceae; genus Nicotiana; species Nicotiana undulata. Next base: position 10,085 of record ML270640.1, on the reverse strand, counting down.
GGTAATCTATATACTTGTTTGTCCAATCCTAGGTTAAGCTTGTCGAGTTTATCTCGATGTGGCCTTCTTCCACTATCGATTTCATGAGTTATACGACCATTCCTGAGCTGAATTCATCGTCATAAGCTGACGACCCCAAGTTAGCCAGAGCATTGGCTTCACTACTTTTATCCCGAGGCACGTGTTGTAGGGTCCATTCCTTGAAGCGATGTAGCCTTACCTGTAGTTTATCCAAGTATCTTTACTTCGAATGTCCTATTGACATGATTCAAAACAATAAGGGAATCATATTTAACTTCGATCACTTTGGCCCTTAGGCTTTTATCCAATTCGAGACCTGAAATTATGGCCTCATACTCGGCTTCATTGTTAGTCAATTTCACAGTTCTAATAGATTGCCTAACTATGTTACCCGTGGGCGGCTTCAAAATGATGCCAAGTCCGGACCCCTATACGTTCGAGGAACCGTCCATAAAGAGGGTCCAGATACTTGAGGAGGTCCCCAAGGTTAACAACAATTCCATTTCGACTTCAGGTATGAAGGCCGCCGTGAAATCTGCTAAAATATGAGCTCTGTGCACTATGTTCCTCAATGGGTAAGTATTCACGAAACATATGGGTTGGTATTGAAAATAAGGCCTTAACTTCCTGGAGGCGCTTAGCAAAGAGAGTGCCAATTTCTCCAGGAGAGGATACCTCATTTTGGCCTCACCTAGAGTCCTGCTAACATAATATATAGAAAATTGCGTACCTTCTTCTTCCCGGACTAGGACTCCACTTACCGCTATTGCGGATACCGCTAAGTACAGGTACAACTGCTCGTCTGCCTTCGGAATATGAAGTAAAGGTGGACTCTAAAGGTACCGTTTGAGTTCTTCCAAAGCTTGTTGGAACTCCGAGGTGCACGAGAAGTTATTCTTCTTTTTTAATAACGAGAATAATCGATGGCTCTTATTGGAGGACCTCGAAATGAACCGACCTAGGGCGGCTATGCGCCCGGTTAGCCTTTGGACGGCCTTGACATTGTCCACCATGGTGATTTTTTCTATGGCCTTGATCTTGTCGGGATTGATCTCGATACCCTAGTTGGACACCATGAATCCAAGGAATTTCCCGGACCCGACTCCGAATGCGCATTTTTCCTGGTTAAGCTTCATATTGTATTTCTTCAGTATGTTGAAGGTTTCCTGCAAATGTTCCAAATGGTCCTCTACTCGCTGGGACTTAACTAACATGTCGTCGATGTACACCTCCATTGATTTTTCAATTTACTCTTCGAACATCCGATTTAATAGGCGTTGGTAAGTGGCACCATCATTTTTTAGTCTGAATGGCATTATGTTATAACAATAGGTGTCGTATTTAGTGATGAAGGAAGTCTTTTCTTGTTCGCAGGGGTCCATTTAGATCTGGTTGTACCTGGAATATGCATCAAGAAAGCTGAGTATATCGTGGTCGGTCATTGCATTGATCATGCGATCGATGTTAGTCAAAGGAAAAGAGTCATTAAGGCATTTCTTGTTCAAGTATTTTTAGTCTACATACATTCTTAATTTATTTCCCTTTTAGGCACTACCACTACGTTTACTAACCAATCCTGGTACTTAACTTCCCGAATGGAACCTATTTTAAAGAGTTTGGATACCTTGTTTTTTTATGAATGCATGCTTGACTTAGGACTCATCTTCTGTTTAACCGGGTGAAAATTTGGATCCAAGCTCAGCTTGTGGGTAGTTATTTCTGGCGGGATCCCTGTCATGTCAAGATGGGACCAAGCGAAATAATCTATGTTAACTATAAGGAATTCAATGAGTTTTTCCGATCGGGCAAGTGCTTGATAAATTTTACTTGATCAAGCTTCTCGACCGTTGACTTGGTGGCATCAGAATCGTTAGGGGATATGAAAGACCTAGGGACTCCGTAATCGTCCTCACTTGTCTCCTGTCTTTCTAGCTCGGTCGAGGCTAGTGTCAGTGATTGCTATTTGGTTTCTTCCTTGGTGACTGAACACAGGTTCTTTGATGTCAAGAGTGCAGATATCGGGACCACGTCATCGACCACAAACATTTTTTTTGCGGTCGGTTTCTACTCGTAAACTGTTTTGGTTCCTCCCGGTGTGGGGAGTTTCAATGCATGATGTAGCGTCGAGGGTACTGCCCTCATGTTGTGAATCCATGGCCTCCCGAATAGAGCATTGTATCTCGTATCTCCTTCGATCACGTAAAGCTTTGTTTCTTGAACGATTCCGACAGAGTTTTCCACCAGGGTTATCTCCCCTTTAGTGGTCTCTCATACCATTTTAAACTCGAACTGCGTGCAATATTTGGTCTTGTAGACCCAGCTGTTCCACGACCCTCGATCAGATGATATTGGCCGAGCTACCTGAATCAATTAATACACGCTTAACTTGAGATTTATTTATGAGAACAAAAATTACTAGTGCATCAATGTGTGGTTGTACGATGCCTTCAGTGTCCTCGCCATTGAAAAATACGGTTCCCTCCAGTACGTAATCTCGAGTCCGTTTTTCCCTTGTAATGGAGACTTTAATGCACTTTATCATCGGCCCTTGGGGGACGTCAACTCCTCTAATGGTCATGTTAATGACGTGCTAAGGTTCCTCTTGCTCGATCAGCTTGTTGGAGTCCCTATTGCTGAAGTGATTTTTGGCTCAACCACTCAGAAACTCTCAGAGGTGTCCGTTCCTGGGCTATTTCTTCTCTCAGTTGTCGGCAGTCTTGGGTTCTGTGGCCGTGAGTTCCATGATATTTACACATTAGGTCGGGGTCCCTTTGGGAAGAATCAGATTGCAACGGTCGAGGCCACTTAGTATCTTTGATTCGTCTGATGGATGATATAATTCCGGCAGCATCGACGTTGAAGTTGTACTCCGATAACCTTGGTGCTTCCTCATACCCGATGGGTTTGTCAAAACCGTTTTTGCTCATGAGTCCCCAGTTATTATGACCTTCGCTTCTTCTTTCACTCCTTGCAGGGTTGCGTCGAAACACATTACTCTTTCGATCTCCATTGTATGGTTGATACCGATCTCTATTAGATATTGGTTCATGATCGACGACTCTTTTGGATATTTCACTAGTCTTGGCTGGATAAAAAAATCGGAAGGGGTCCCAAGTTGATCATCTTCGACCCTGACTTTTGATTGGTACTTGTTATGGACATCAGCCCAAGTTACCGCTGGGTATTTTACAAAATTTGGCTTCAACTACTGCGAAGCCAATGAGCTTTGGGGGTTGAGTCCTTGGGTGAATGCCTAAACGGCCAAATCGTTCCATTTGAAACCTCGACACAAATTCCCTAAGCATCTCGTTATCTCTTTGCTTCACCTTGAAAAGGTCTGACTTCCTGGTCTCGACCTTGATGGCCCCGGCGTGCGCTTTAACGAAGGCATTTACAAGCATAGCAAACGAGTCAATAGAATTAGGGGTAAGGTGTGTACCATATCATACCTCATCTTGACAAGGTCTCTCCAAACATTTTCAGCAGAACGGATTCGATTTAATCAGCTTCCAAGTCGTTCTCCTTGATGGCGCTCGTGTAGGAGGTCACATGTTCGTTTGGATCAGTCGTTCCATTATACTTCAGAATTTCGAGCATACGAAACTTCTTCAGGATCAGCTTCGGAGCTACGCTCGAAGGGAAAGACTTTTGGACAAACTTCTTGGAATCCAGGCCTTTCAATATTGGTGGTGCTCCTGGGATTTTATCGACCTTGGAGTTATAGGTCTCCACTTTTTTGTCATTGGCTTCGATTTTCTTTTCTCCCGATTCCACCCGTTTTGTTAGTTCCTCGAGCATCTTTATTATCTTGGAGTAGATCTCGGGTTCAGCCTCACTCGGCCTTTCTATGACTAGTTCATTTCTACGAGTGTTTTCCTTGGGACGGTTCGGGCTCAACTCTGCTGGGGGCGCGACTCTAGTTCTGCAACTGGGCTATCGCTGCCTGTTGAGCCTGTAACATTTCAAATATCACCCGCAAGTTGATCCATTCGCCTTCACTGTCATGTGTACTCCGGGCTCCCCCGCGAATGCTGTTTTCGGGGTCGGTTGGCAAGTTTGCTTCGATAGCCACATGTGAGTTAGCATCGATCGGGTCCGTGGATGGAACTCCGTTGGGGTCAACAGGGGGCACCTCATTGCTGGGCACCACATTATTGTTCTCGCCATGGTGGACAGATTCAAAATCAACGTTCAAATGGGCAGATTAGAATTTGACATTTTAAATTTGACCTGAAATTAGGAGCTCAAAGAACAAGTGTAAAATAGAGTGTGTTATGGAATTGCCACTATTGTCCTTATGTAACGACCCAGCCGGTCATTTTTAGAATTTAAGTACCATTCGGCGGCATTTGACCTTGAGCAACTTCGTATGGTGATTTTGGACTTAGGGGCGTGTTCGGACTGTGAATTGGAGGTCTGTAGCTAATTTAGGCTTGAAATGGCGAAAGTCAAATTTTTTGAGTTTTTGACAGGAAGTGGACCTTTTGATATCGGGATCGGATTCCAATTCCGGAAGTTGGGGTAGGTCCGTAATGTTGAATATGACTTGTGTGCAAAATTTGAGGTTAATCGGACGTGGTTTGCTAGGTTTCGGCATCAGATGTAAAAATTTGAAATTTCAAGTTATTTAAGTTTTGATTGGAGGGTGATTCGTGTTTTTGGCAGTGTTTGATGTGATTTGAAGGCTCGACTAAGTTCTTACGGTGTTTTAGTACTTTTTGGTATGATTGGTTGAGGTCCCGAGGGCCTAGGGTGTGTTTCGGGGTGAGCTTTGAGCATTTCGGCACTTTGATTTTGTTCTGGAACGTTAGAAATGAGGATCGCACAATTCCATTTGCTGAGGCACATTTTTGAGTGCTTTAGTAGATGAATAATTGCTGTAGCGGATGAAAACGTGTGGACCGCAGAGGAAAAGTGCGGACCACACAATTTTGTCTGCGATCTCACTTCTAGTGATTTCTGCAGGTTCGCTGGTCCGACTTCGGAAGCTTATATCTTTTGATCTACAAGGAATTTGGAGATGATTCAAAAATAAATTGTAGCTCTTCATGTCTAGTTTCCACAAAGGTAAGAAAATCATCATTTGGACATCTGTGGAGAAAGTTATGGCCAATTTACTGAAGCCTGATAGTGGAGAGGCTGTGAAGTGCGACCGCACTTGGAATTGTGTGGACCGCACATTGAGAGGTCAGATTGAGTACTATATAACCGAGGTTTAGGGTTTTATTTCATTTTTTGACTTTGGGAGCTCGGATTGAAATGTTTTTTCGTGTTTTTTCAAGAAATTAATCGGGGTAAGTGATTCTAACTCGGAGTTGGTGAATATACATGAATATATCACTAATTTCATCATTTAATTAGTACTTTGTGATGGAAATTTAGGAAAAATTGTAGAAACTTCATAAACTATAAATTGGGGATTTGAAGGTCGAGTTGAGATCGGAATTGGCAAATTTTGGTATGGTTGGACTTGTGACTGAATAGGTGTTCATATTTTGTGACTTTTACCCGATTCCGAGACGTGGACCCGGAAGACCTTTTGGGGCGATTTTCTAACTTCTTGCCTTAGCTTTGATTTCATTAATTAGATTAATTTCTTATAGTTATATTTTTGATAGGTAATTGATTTTGGCAAGATTTGGGCCATTCAGAGTCGGATATTCGTGGAAAAAGCATTGTTACGAATTGATTTGAGCTTGGTTCAAGGTAAGTATCTTGTCTAATCTTGTGTGTGTGGGGGGGGGGGCTACCTCCTTAAGATTTGAGTATTCTATGTTGATTATAGTCCATGTATGCGAGGTGACGAGTATGTGCCCGTACTTATTTGTTGAAATCGGCCTCTTAGAGTCCCTAGGTTCTTGTATTCATTGAATATGCAATTGTTATTATTATGATTGCGTTCTTTAATTACTAGTTTCACCTTTACCTGCTTAATTAGAATCAATTGCTTCATGATTCACTCTTATTGTTATTTGATTCATATGTGCCTTAATTGAAACTGCTATTTCTTCTATTGTCATGTTATCTTTCCTCTAACTGCTTATTTTTAATTGAAGTTATAGTCACCCCTTTTGTAAATGTTCTCTCTTAATTGAGGTTATGGTGATCTTATCGTTGTCTACCTTTATTTGAATTGGCTGTATCTCTCCCGTAATTGTCCAAACTTAAAAGAAGCTTAGATACGTATGCCTTAGTGGAGTCGCCCTTATTTGGAATTACTTGTCTCGTGTTAGTTTCTTGTTGTTGAACTGTACATTGTGAGATCTTTGTTACATATTACTTCCTTCCCTGTTGAGTTGTTCTTAGTATGGTTATTATTCCTTATTGTGGTTATTCCTTGTGAACTAGATATACCGTTTCTTGTGATCGAAGGTTCTTGAGTTGATTTACTTACCGTTTTTGTACTATTGTCATTGTTGATGTTGAACTTGTTGTGGTGATGCAGGAGGTTTCTGCTGTGCACTGTTGGTTATTGTGATGCGCGAGGTTTTTACCGTGTGATTGTTGATATGGGGTTGCACGAGGTTTTTGCCATGCTGTTGTTACTATTGATAATTGCATATGCGGTGTGACAAGGCGGGATATATATATATATATATATATATATATATATATATATATATGGGTTGCGCATGTGGAGAGACAAGGTGGGAACATTATTATGCACGTGTGGCAAGACAAGGCGGGCATTTTCTTTACTATTGCACACATGGAGAAACAAGGTGGCTATGTAAGGGATTGAGTTATGATGCATTGTGATGGCCTGTGGGCATTCTTGTAGTTGATATTTGTGTAGTAGTACACTTACCCGTGTGAGATTTATCTTGTGAAAGTTGTGAGAAAACATTCTACGTGTTGTCTGTTCATTTTTTAATGCTTATTAGCTGGTTGAACTATGTTAGGACACTGGCACAAGCATACACGTAGTCAAACACTCTTATCCGTTAAGGGGTTCCCTGGTATTGTTGAGTATAGATGCATACCCTTGTTTACTTGCCTTCTATGTGAGAATGACTCTATTTGGCATGTGAGTTGTCTGTGCAGTTATTAGCTGAGATGAGGGCACATGATGAAAAAAGTTAGGGTTCAGGTATTGGGACCCGTGAGATGTGATTAGCCCGAGGTTTGGTACCTCATGGAGTTTATCGACTAAAACCTAATGTGAAAACGGTCCTTGTTTTTGAGTTATTACTTGTCCTTTCTGTATTTGTGATTTTGGATTTTGGATTTGTTTTTCGTTCCTTCTCCTATGTCACTATTTGGGTATTCCGTTGATACTTATTGTCTTCCTTTCTTATTTCAATTACTTTATTGTTAGCCATACCGCGTAGTCTTCATGTATGCCACACTCTGTTGTTCCTATACTCATATTTGTTCAGGTTGTTTAGTCCAGTAGGTGTCATGGCTGTTCCTCGTCACTACTCCACTGAGGTTAGTCTTGATACTTGTTGGGTACCGCTGTGGTGTACTCATAGTACACTTCTGCATATTTTTGTGCAGATCCAAGTATTGCGAAGCCAGTTGATCGATAGCTAGCGACGCAGATTGTCGCTGTGGAGACTTAAGGTAAACTTGCTTCTGCGTTCGCAGGCTTTGGAGTCACCGTCCTATTTTGTATTCGCACTATTTTGTTTTACTTATTTCCAAAAATTGTATTTAGAAGTTGCAGTAAACTTTGTAGAGCTTATGACTTATACTACTGGTTTTGGAAAATTGTATACTGTATAGAGAGTTTCATTTCAGAAAGTATTAGATGTGATTTATTATGGATGTTATTTAGTAATGCTAAGCTTACCTAGTCCTTAAGACTATGTGTCATCACGATACCCAACGAAGGGAAAATTGGGTCGTGACAAGTTGGTATTAGAGCTCTAGGTTCATAGGTGCTACGAGTCATAAGCGAGTTTAGTAGAGTGTTGTAGATCGGTACGGAGAGGTCTGTACTCATCTTCGAGAGGCTACAGAACTATTAGAACAATTTCACTTCCTTCATTCCTATCGTGCGTGTTCATTAATCACAAAGTTTGAACTTTTATCATTCCATTCTCTCACAGATGGTGAGGACACGAGCTGCACTTCCTGACGACGTTACCCCTGGAGCAGATGTCGCTAGGGGCAGAGGCAGAGGTCGACGAGGAGAAAGTGCCTCAACTAGGGCACCTACGAGAGCGGTAGTTGAGGAGCCGCCAATAGTTCCAGTTAGGGGGCAGGTACCGGAGGCGCCTGTTGTTACCATCAGACTTCAGGAGACCTTAGCACAATTCCTGAGTATGTTTGGTATATTGACTCGGGCGGGATTGATTCCGGGTGCATCAGCTACTTCACAGACTGGGGAAGGAGCTCAGACTCCCACCGGTCACACTCCAGAGAAGCGAGTTCATGTTGGTCAGGTTCCAGGTGTCATAGCGACAAAACTTGTGGTTCCAGTTCAGCCCGTGGTTAGGGCAGCAACATATGAGGAAGAACATCTTAGACTTGAGAGGTAAAAGAAGTACCACCCTCCTACCTTCAGTGGATTGGCGACAGATGGTGCCCATGGTTTCCTGGAGGAGTGTCACCGCATTCTTCACACTATAGGTATTATGGAGACGAGTGAGGTTGCTTTTGTTACGTTTCAGCTCAAGGATGCGGTTTATCAGTGGTGGCGGGCATATGAGTTGGGTAGCCCGGCCGAGTCAGCTTCACTCACATGGGTTAAGTTTTCAGAGATGTTCTTGAGAGAGTTTGTACGTCAGTCCCTTCGAGATGCATGGCACGCGTAGTTTGAGCAGCTGCGCTAGGGCACTATGTTAGTTTCAAAGTATGTGTCAGATTTAGTGATTTGGCCAGACATGCACCTGCTTTGGTTGCTACAGTTAGAGAGCGTGTCGGTAGATTCATTGAGGGGCTCGGGCATGATGTTCGGTTAAAGGTGTCTAACGGCCGGGTTGACCCGTAATTGGACCGGTTCATAGGGGGCCGGGTGGGGCTGGGTAGGGGGTTAGATCATTTTTTTTAACGGTTAACCGGACCGGTCAAACCCGGTCCATGTGAACAGTGTCGTGTACCGGTTTAACCGGATCGGCCCGGATCAGTACAACGGCTAATTTTTTTTTTTTAATTTTTTGAAATTTGTGGGGGCCACTAACCGTTGGAAACGGTCACCCCTGGCAGGGATCCGTTGCCCAACGGGTAAATTGCAATAATAGCTCCTTTTTCTTTTAAAAATTAACCTATTTTCAATTTACAAAATTAACCTTCTCTAAAACTATAAATACCCCCCCC
>ML270639.1:29914-80819 GCA_005239495.1 Nicotiana undulata | reverse complement strand
GGGCAGAGTGATTGTGAGGATGCCTGATGGGCTGATACTGGAAAATATTGTTACACGAAATAATTATGGCCCGAGGGGCAGTTTTACAAAAGTTTTTACTGAGTTTTCAAACTATGATTTACTTCGTTTTCAAACTGGTTTTTACTGAGAATTTTACTGAGATATACTGATATTGTACTTGTTTTCAAGGGATTTCTGGAAACTGATTTTGAACTTATTATTTGATGAATACTACGTGGTGACTTGGTGTTTTACTGGTTTGTGGAATTGTGTACATGTTCTTGTGTTTATATTAATCAGACTGTGATTTATTTTCATTACTACTGAGTTGGCGTACTCATAAAGACTCGATGTGCCTCTGTGCACAGATCCAGGTACTAGTTCGCAGCAGTAGCTGACGCAGTTGATAACAGCCTTTTCACGGGATTTCGAGGTAGCTGTCCAGCGTCCACAACTTCTCCATTTCCCTTCCTTATTTAGTTTTAGCATTTGATTCATAGACATATATTATAGTTTTAGCAGAGTTAGATTTATTTATTCTTAGATGCTCATGACTATTGACTCCAGTTCTTGGGAGGTTTATTTAGAATATTATGGGGACGCTAAGACTTAATTATATTATTTATGCTATGGTTGCATGCTTATTATTTAATTGTGAACTGCTATAATTGAATAAACGCGTAGTAAGGTGATGGTTGGCTAGCCTAGTTTCACGATAGGCGCCATCACAGCCTGTTAGAATTTGGGGTCGTGACACAACTAGCGTAACTCGGGAGAGTATGTCTAGTATATTGTCGTAATTACTCGGGAGAGATTTACGACAATCAGAGTGTTCATGATCGATAGAGAATATTAGGCGAATTTATACCAAACATAGCAGGAAGGAATTCCAACAATAGGGGAAATCATAACCTTAAATCATTCCTATTATTGTTTACAAATTGTTCTTAGTTAGCTCTTAGTTAATATAGTTTCATTAAGTAATAGTTAGTAGAAAACCAACCATTTATTATCTAAAATATCTTGGGAAGTTGATTACGTGGAATTGTGTGAGTCTGATAACAGTAATTGATAGGTTAATTTCCTGTGGGATTCGACTCTGGATTAAATATCCAAATTATATTTGCAGCGACCGCTTTGTCCTTTTTATAAGGCATAGTTGGGCGTGATCACTTTCACAAAGTGGGTTTTCTTCTTAAGACTTAATTCGATAAATTTTCTCAATCACTCTTTATATAACATCACCTGTAAACTCTTTTTTTATTTGATTGAGATAATAATTTACTTAGGGTAAAAGTATATTCTAAAATAAACTTCATGAAATATTTTATATGAAAATTCGAAATTCCATCTAATTGGCATCGTGACTGCCGATTTCAAATCCAGTTCCAACTGGAATACAAGTATCAATTAATGTATTATATTAAAAGAAATATATATTAAAAGAAATACCAATCCCATCCTTAATGGGTTTGAATAATCTCACGTCCTTCTTTGGACTTATTGCCCGTCCAATCCTGAATTGGTTTTACCAAATAAGTATTCACCATTAATACATTATATATGAAAGTAAGAGAGGCAATTGTGGTCTATTAAAAAAAAGTCGACTAACTATGATTTTAATTGACAAGATTTCGTGCAGAATATAAAATAGCAGTAAATAGAAAGAGAATGACACACAATAGTTTTTATACTGGTTCGGTGCCGATGTGGTACTTACATCCAGTTTTCCTTGGGTCACAAGGGTTCCCTTAGATCTTGAAAGTAATTACAATAAGAATGATTTTGATTCGTTCACCACCAACGAAGTATAGCAACAATGTATCTTGAATAATGACACAACTCTCTTTTCCGATCTAACTCTTCCTATCTTTTGAGACATTTATAAAATGAGGAATACAATGTTTAGGCTAAGAAGTAGAGAGATTTAGAAAGACAATGTTTGTAGTTGCGCAAATATTCATTTGATCTTAGTAGACTTCTTATAGGAGAGTTGAGAGCCGTTGAACCTTGACTGAGTTAGAGGCCCAGGATCTTCAAAGGGATTTGACCTAAGGGGTGCCTCTCGAATCCTGCTCCTGTGAAGGGCCGGATTCGTTCATGACTTTTCTTGTCACAATCTTACATTTTGGAGAAATTTGAGCCTTCGATTGAGCTAATTGAGGATACCCGATATTTGCTGGAAATAGTTCCTTGATTTGTAGTCTTGATTTCCTTCGATTGAGGCTGAAAGGATATGATAGATTTGGATTCATTTTTCTTGTCCATTAATTCAACAACATATCTTTGGACAACTTCTCATTAGTTTTCTTTCCTTTTGTTGATCCTTGATTCTGCATAACAGGGTAAGTAAATTTNCTTCATGTTATCTGGTCGTTAAGGAATGTTTCTAGACGCTACCCTTGATTTATATTGAGTGATCAATTTACTACCGACTTAGTATTGAACCTATGAGGTCGCACACTAACGAGTGTGTTGATCTTTCCTAAAGGATTAGTCACTTTATTATTTGATAATTAAATTAAAGAATTTAATTAGTCAAATAGATTTAGTTATTAGTCCAAATGAAATATTAATATATTCTATGCTAGTACAGAAGATATAATTAATATTGTGAATAAATTGAAATTTTCTATTTGGAATAGAAAATTAAATTATCTCTTGGTTAAAATATATATTTGGATATATATATATATATATATATATATATATATCCAAATATATATTTTAACCAAGAGATAATTTAATTTTCTATTCCAAATAGAAAATTTCAATTTATTCACAATATTAATTATATCTTCTGTACTAGCATAGAATATATTAATATTTCATTTGGACTAATAACTAAATCTATTTGACTAATTAAATTCTTTAATTTAATTATCAAATAATAAAGTGACTAATCCTTTAGGAAAGATCAACACACTCGTTAGTGTGCGACCTCATAGGTTCAATACTAAGTCGGTAGTAAATTGATCACTCAATATAAATCAAGGGTAGCGTCTAGAAACATTCCTTAACGACCAGATAACATGAAGTATACAATTTACTCTCAAGAACCAGTAGAAGAATAATGTCATGATTCCTTCCATACTTATAACTTTTGGTCACCCTAGGATATGGTTCAACTGTCAAATCCTAATAGCGACCAACTATGCGTTCATGTCAAATATAATCGACCATTGAATGACCTAAGAAACTCTTTTCTTCGTTCATTCAATTGCTTGGGCCAAGGTCTTAGTTTGACCGTTTATAACCCATGACAACATGAAGCTTAAACTCATTACCAAGAGTTGAAAGATTCCATCTTGATCAATCACTAATTCTACAAATATTTAATCGTACCTAATATCCTTTCAACTATCGCCCTAAGGCCATATGTGTCTAGTATCAACGTTTCAGGACCCCAAATCCTAAGCCGGCCGTGATGGCGCCTATCATGGAACTAGGCTAGCCGAACAATCACATATTTACATAATATTTTCATAAATTTCAAAATTGTTTCCAATATTTCATAAACATCTTTAAATTCTAAATTTCACGAAAAACAACACGAATTAAACAGTCTAATTACTACCCCAAGACCCGGAGTCAACCCGTCATGAGCATCTACGAGTAATACAAAATAAACTCTACTGTCATAATACATCAAGTCTCGGAACAAGGAACAAATGCAAGAACAAGGAAGGGAAAAGAGAAAGTTGTGGATGCTAAACATCTACCTCAAGATCCCAACTCCGGCTCCATGAATAGAGGGAAGAAGCTAACGCTCAGAAACATCACATGTATCTGCACACAAGGGTGCAGGGAGTAATGTGAGTACGCCAACTCAGTAGTAATGAAAATAAATCAGGTCTGAGCAGTAAGAAACACATAGGATCAAATCATCAATTCAAAATAAGCACAATCTTTCTTTCCAATAGTATATACATTAAATCAACACGCTTTAAAAGCCGATTTCTGTAAAAATTCTTTTAAAAAAAAGAAATTTCCAACAGTTTTAGTAAAGTGTTCAAGAAGTTCAGTGTAAAAGGATATGAATAATAAGTATCCACTCAGGCAAAACATCACTCAGAGTCAATCTCTCAACATGCCTCACAATCACTCATAATCATCCCCTCGGGCAGCCTTGTCGCGCCCCCCTTTTTCCCCAGGCACTCTTTCGGGTCCCGGTTTGAAAGGGTTTATGACATTGGTTGAGACAACTCGTTCCTTTTGGGAAAGGGGTTTGCATTTTTTGAAGAGTCGCCACCTAACGATTTTGAGGTGCGTTAGGGCACCTATCAGGGGGTTCATTTAAAACTACGTTTGATAACCAGAGACATGGTAAGGGCTTGAAATTATCCTAAGGGGAAGGTGTTAGGCACCCCTCAGGATCCACAAGTGTGGTTCCCGACCAAATAGCTTTTGTGAATTTTTTTACAATTAGCAAATAAACAAATATGGCTCAAATAATAGGAAATTTAGGTCTAAGTACACATAGGTTTGGAAATAGTTAATGGAAAATCTGGATTTTGAAAAGAATTATAATCTAAGCAGGTTTATGGGGGTAAAAGGGTATCCTAGGTTTGTTTGTAATATGGATCACATCAATGCAATACCCGGTATGACACTCCTCAAAGAGGGGCTACACGTGGTATTAGCGCACCGATCATCATATCCATATCTACCCTTTCCCACCCCATGAAGGTAATTAAAGCGAGTGTTGGTCTCGATCTCTATTGCATGTTGTTACCCATCCCTTCCTATTAGTCCCGGAGGAATTTAGGACTTCTATCCTATAAGGGGGTTCTAGGCAGACCCTCAGGTTTTAAAGGTAAAAATACTAAGGCAACCTATAATATAACAGATAGGACTTCAATTAAAGAGGAGCATGGAAAACAAATAGAAGGCTCAGGTACACCTCCACAAATAGTACACACAAACAACATGGCTCATACACAATTAAGGTCCAAATTCAGATCCTAGACATGGTATCTAAGTGATAACAGCAAAATCAAATTTATAACTCGGAGAGAGGAAGTCCTAATCAGTTTTGCCTACTGGTTTTAAACATGCTGACAGTTAAACAATAGTCACAAGAGACAACTCTAGTTTTTATTATTTAAGTTGATTACTTAAGGCTTGCCTAGGCGTGGGTTAATATACAACAGTTGTTCAGAATTGTTAACATTTTTAGATTGTTATACCTAAGAACATGTGATTATAAGTGTCGCAGAACATACATGAATTTATTACCAGTTTTTGGAGCAGGGTTTCATACCTAGTAACTGGACTAGCGTAATTAGACGATTGTGATCCTAGAATATGATTTCTAATGCAAAAATATGTAGAATGACTTACGAGCAGGATTTCTACATGCATGCCAAGTTATGCACAGTTTTAGAATGGGCAGAAGTACATTTTTTGTTTTAATGTTGTTTACCTAAAGCAGGATTTTTAAGTGTGCAGTGGTTGTAGCGTGATGTTTTGCATGAATAACAACTGATGTTAACACATTTTTTTATCAAGATTTATGACTGTTTTCAGGACATACAGAATCACATAATGACCGTTTATGTTAATGTTTACCTTAGAGGCAGGATTTCTAAGCGATGATGAGATGCTGAAAACAGTAAATGTATGGATCCTATGTAGCATGATATCTAATGCATGGAATGCATGGCATATGTTGTACCTAAACATGACTGCTATTGCACATAGAGAAAATAAACCTAGGTAGCATGGTTTCTACCCTTGATTACACTACAACATATATATCACCCTCCCATTTTCACTATCCATCCCCAGAGTTGTTTTACAGATAATTATTATAGACCAATGGGTATGAATTACATAATTGAAATAAGGAAAATAAGAAGTTAACTATAGGGAGCCTACAGTATAGGCCCAAGTCTCCAGGTCCTCAATGCCAAGTATTATTTCACAACCTTTCTCATAATCCGGGCATGTCAGAGTTCCCTAAGGACCTCAAGGGATCCCGGGCAGTGCTCACACCCATATTTCATTGCCAAGATAGAGTAAGTGCAGTGTGGAATGGCCAACCTTAGTGTGTCAAAGTTTAGAGGGAGCTCAAGGGTCCCAAAGCAATGCTCACACAAATGGGGCAGTGCTTGACAAAGTTTGAAAACTTTGAGTAGGAAAACAGTTTTGGAAAAGAGATTTAATTGAAATAGTTTTCATAACAAAAGTTTAACTGATGAAAACAATTTGAAAGAGCATGAACACCAATGTCAGGACCAAAACAAGTCCAGCATCACACAAAAGACCAAGAATAGTCCAACAACCACAAGCAAGGGTAATGAGGTTTGAGGGACAAATACAGAGCATGTAAGGGTAGGCATGTAGCAGGCAGTACACAATCAAAAGTTCCTAAGGATTCAGGGGATTGGGGATACAGTAGGGTATATGATTAGACTAACATAACAGGACCAAATAGTTTAAGACAGTAGAGTATACCCTAATCAAACTAATGTACCAAACATAGGCATGAAGATTCACATAGAACATGTATCAGGTACAAAAAGACATACTGGTTATGACAAATAGAGTATAACTTAACACGTGAATGGAGTTCAGGATTCTAATTACATGTTGAACAACAAAATAGTAAGTAAAAGCATATCAGAAGCACAATGAATTACAACAGTAATAGAAACATGTTGGTTTGAGAACTGAAATTTGAATTAGGACATACCAGTTAAGTGAAGAAAGCAGTAACACAAAGCAGAAAAATAGGAGATGCACAGTAGTTAGCCTTGGCTTGCAGCCGGCTAACTTAGAGTAGTAGCAAGTAGCATAGAAGAGAGAAATAGAGAGTTTTAGTTGTGAGGGAGAGAGTTATTGAACCATATAGTTTGAAAATAGATGGTAAATAAGGTAGGAACCAGTAATTAAGGGACTGAGTATCAATCAGTGTAAAATCAGCATAAGTATCCCTTAATTGAAGGGGTTAAGTTCAAACGATTAGTAGGAAAATAACAAATAAGGAAAGTTCCTATATGTGACATGCATATAACATATAAGGAAACAATTTCAACAGTACAAGTATGCAATTGAGACTAGGTTCAAAATGTTTCAGTTAAGGAAATAACATAAGAGTTCGTGTGACAGCATAATCAACCAAAAATAGGACAAGGAAATAATTTAAAGGTTGTAAATCAGTAAGGGAATCCTCACAAGAGATCAGTGAGATATTAATTGCAGGAAATTGGGGGTTAAACAGGAGTAGTACTGATTCCTGTGAGTACCCGAAGTAAACACATAATAGGAAAAAATCAGAGACTCCAGTAACAATCACATAGAATCAGGGATTCTAATAGGAATAACATTAATTAAATGAAATTAGCACGAATTAAAACAGATAATAGGCAAGAAGCCAGAAGCCCTAGTAGGGAAATCATATGAAATTAGGGATTCACATGAATTACAGAGTAAACAGTAATGTAAGCGGAAAAGCAAGAAAAAATCAGAGACATAGATGAACAACATTGGGTAAAACATCGAAGAATCATAAAGTTCATGACGCAAGCACATATGCAAACATTATCAAAGACAAAGTCAGGGGCTTAGGGTTTAGGTCTAAAATTAGGGATTTCAACACAATGACTCCGATAAAGAGAGAAACTTAAATAAATCACTAAAACATAGTAGAGACCCTAGGATAATACTGGAAAAATCATAGGAAAATTATTTTAAAACGGGGTCATGAAACCCTAGTTGAGAACGAAGAGTCGTTTTAGAGAAAATTGGAGAATCTTTGAGAAAAACAACGAAATAGCTCCAAATATACACAAATCTATCATAGATCTAAAAGAATCGGAGAGTTTTAAGAGCTAGGGTTTCAAAGAGAACACAGAGAAGATAAGAAAATCTCAAAACATTAACAGTTTCAGCCAGAAAGTCATAGATCTTACTCGAATGGCCGGAGATGGCTGAAAAATGGCATGGAAGGCCATGAGTGAGAGTTGAACCGCTCCAGGTTCACCTGAGGACCTCAAGGTAGTGTCAAACCGGTGTGGGGTGAGGCAGAGGCTAGGATATGGCGAGAGGTCATGATTTCCGGCGATGGAGGTGGCCGGAGAAGATGAACAGAGTTCATGGGGGGGGGGGGGGAGGTGGAAGGTTCTAGAGAGAACCAGAGATAGAGGGAGGGAGATAGAGAGACCGGTTGAGAGAGAATGAGAATGGGGGAAAATGAGATGGGAGGGTAGTCATTAGGGGGTTAAATTAGGAAGAGGCTGATCTAGGCCGTTGATTTGATATAATCAACGACTCAGATTGAATAGGGTAATTGGGTCGGGTGTTTTTAGAGATTGGGCTTGGTTATTGGGCAAAATTAATTGGGTTGGGGTCTGATGGGTTATTTAATTGGACCAGGTCTAATTAGGCTATAATTTAAATAAAGATGGCTATTTGTTAAATACCCAATTAATAGATAAATAATTAATAAAAATGGCTAATATTTATAAAAATGAAATTGATGCTTAGTAAATGAAATTAAAGTAAATAATTAGTATTAAAAAATGTAAATGACTAATAATTGAATTAAAATAACATAAATGTATGATTAGGCTGTAATTGCAAAGCTGTTGTAATTATAGCTAAATAATGCCAAATTGGCTAATTTATGAAATAACTAAATCCTAATAGGATTAAAAAATGATATATTATCCCAAGAAATATTTTGAAATTATTTGTAATGCAATTTATGAATAATTATTGGATATAAAAGTACTGAATAAATTAGAAATAAATTGATAAAAATATGAAAAATTATGGAAAATACCCATCATTATAAAAACTGATTTTGAAGGTATATATGCAAATTTGAAATAATATTTTGAGGAAAAATTGGGTATCAACAAGCCTCACAGCCACTCATGCCTCCCAATCACTCGGCACTCGCACTCGGTAGGTACCTGCGCTCACTGGGGGTGTACAGACTCCGGAGGAGCTCCTGCAGCCCAAACGCTAATATCAAGCCATCTCGTGGCATAAATCTCTCAGGCTCTCGGCCTCTCATATATCATAACAATGTAACATGTTGTGGCGTGCAACCCGATCGCATAATATCCTTACAGTATTGGCACTCGACTTTACTCAATCAGGAACTCTCATAAAGCCACTTGGGCTACCAACAAACGGGGTATTCGACCCAAAACAGTATTTATATTAAAAAAATAGTGTAAACAAGTCTGAGTTTCGAAAACAGTTTAACATGGTATGACTGAGTGGAAATCATAATCATTATAGTGAGGAATATCAAAACATATCCCCAAGGGGTCTAAACAGGTCGGCACAAGGTCTCAAACATGGCTTACAACCCAAATATAGCAATAGTATGAAAATACGATTTATCATGTGATTTAAAAACAATTACGCAACTCAATAGTTGCCATGGGAAGAACCAAGTTCAAACCCTCTATTAGTGCACGCCACACACTCGTCATCCAGCATGTGCGTCACTCCAAAATAGTAAGAAAATGCTAAGTCCGGGGTTTCATACCCTCATGACAAGATTTACAGTCATTATTTACCTCAAACCGGCCCGAAAAGCTACTTCGCGATACTCTTTCCCCTCGAATCGGCTCCCAAAAGCTCCAAGTCTATAAAAAATCAGATTAATAATATCAAAATATGCTAGGGAGACGAAACCCATTCGAAAATTATCACAATTAGGCACAAATCCCGAAATTGGCCAAACCCGACCCCCGGGCCCACATCTCGGAATTCGATACAAATCACAAAACTAGAATCCTTATTCCACACGAGTCTACCCATAACAAATTCACCAAAATCCGACCTCAATTGCCCACTCAAATCTTCAAAAGAAATTCTCAAATTTTCCTCCCATATTTCCCCAATTTCCACTCTAATTCCTCAAATTAGATGATAAAACTCAAGACTAAATCATGGAATTAACCCAAATATGATTGAAGAACACTTACCTCAAGAACTCCACTGAAAATTCCCTCCAAATTCGCCTTCTCTCGAACTCTCTAATGAATTTTTGAGTTATGGCCTAAAACCCTCGTTTTGAACTTAAACTTTCTGCCCAGATCTTTTCTTCACCGCGATCGCAGAAATTCCCACGCGATCGCGAAGCATAATTAACGTTGAGCCTCATTATACTCTACGCAATCGCGGAAGTCTCCATGGGATTGCGAACCTCTACTTCCTTGACCAATGCGATCACAGACCCAAACACACGATCGCGAAGAACCATCACCCCAACTCCAATACCCTACGCGAACGCGACACTGACCACGCGTTCGCAAAGCATAACTTCCCACACGATCGCGATCGCAAACCATTTACTGTGATCGCGTAGAAAAAATTCGACTCCACCCCTCCTAAGCCTACACGATCGCGAACTCACCCCTGCGATCGCGTAGAAGAAAAACCAAAAGAAACACCAGCAGAAATTCTGCAACTTCCCAACATCCAAACTAGGTCCGTTAATCTCTCGAAACACACCCGAGGACCTCGGGACCTCAACCAAACATGCCAACACACACCACAACACCATTAAAACTTATTCGAGCCTTCAAAATACAAAAAACAACGCAAAAACACCAAAATCACATCGGATTAAAACTTTGAGATTTCTAAATTTCGCCAAAGATGCCGAAACCACCCAAAACACGTCCGAATGACCTGAAAATTTGCAAACACATCTAAAATGACACTACGAACCTGTTCCAACTTTCAGAATTCTATTCCGACCCCGATAGCCTATTTTCTACTGCCGACCGGAAATCGCCAACAACTCAATTTCGCCAATTCAAGCCTAATTCTACACTGGACATCAAAACCACATTCCGAACACACTCCTAAGTCCCAAATCACCTAACGAAGCTATCTGAGCCATAAAATCTACATTCTGAGGTCGTTTACCAACAAGTCAACTCCCAGTTGACTTTTTAGCTATTAAGCCAATTTAAGAGACTAAGTGTCTCAATCCTCACTACGACCACCCCGAACCCGAACCAACCGAACCGACACATCATAATTAGGTTAATTCACATAAGACAAAGCTGAAACAGGGGAAACGAGGCTAATCTTACGAAATGACCGGCCGGGTCGTTACATTCTCCCCCTCTTAAACAAACGATCGTCCTCGAACGGGTCTAGAAACATACCTGGAGTCTCAAATAAGTGAGGATATCTGCTCTGCATCTCCCGCTCGGTCTCCTAGATGGCCTCCTCCACTAGCTTCCCTCTCCACTGCACCTTCACTGAAGCTATATCCTTAGATCTCAACTTTCTGACCTGGCAACCCAATATGGCCACTGGCTCCACCTCATATGACATATCACCCTCGAACTGAAATGTGATAAAGTCTAACGCATGATACGGGTCACAAACATACTTCCGAAGCATCAAAACATGAAATAACGGATGGACACTCGACAAGCTGGGTGGAAAAGCAAGTCTATAAGCCACCTCTCCAACCTTCTGAAGCATCTCAAAAGGCCCAATGAACGAGGGACTCAGCTTTCCCTCTTCACGAACCTCATAACACCCTTAATGGGTGACACCTTCAGCAGTACCTTCTCTCCCTCCATGAAATACACATCCCGGACCTTCCGGTCCACATAACTCTTCTGCCTAGACTGCGCCGTGCGAAGCCTCTCCTGGATCAACTTCACCTTATCCAATGCATCCTGCACCAAGTCTGTGCCCAATAGCCTGGCTTCACCCGGCTCAAACCACCCAATCGTAGACCTACACCTCCTACCATATAAAGCCTCATACGGAGCCATCTGGATACTCGACTGATAACTATTATTATATGCAAACTCCGCGAGTGGAAGAAACTGATCCCATGAACCCCCAAAATCAATGACACAGGCACACAACATGTCCTCCAAAATCTGATAGTACGCTCTGACTGCCCATCAGTCTGAGGATGAAATGTTGTGCTCAACTCAACCTGAGTACCCAACTCCCTTTGCACAACCCTCCAAAATTGCGATGTGAATTGAGTACCTCTGTCAGAAATGATAGAAACTGGAACACCATGCAATCGGACAATCTCCCTGATATAAATCTCTGCTAACCTCTCCGAAGAATAAGTAGTACCAACATGAATGAAGTGCGCGGACTTGGTCAGCCAATCCACAATAACCCGAATAACATCAAACCTCCTCGGAGTCCGTGGAAGCCCAAATACAAAGTCCATGGTGATCCGCTCCCACTTCCACTCCGGAATATCCAACCTATGAAGTAACCCACCTGGCCTCTGGTGCTCATACTTGACCTGCTGACAGTTGAGACACCAAGCTACAAACTCAACAATATCCGTCTTCATCCGCCTCCACCAATAGCACTGTGTCAGATCCTGGTACATCTTCGCGACACCCGTATGGATGGAATACCGCAAAATATGGGCCTCTGCTAGGATTAACTCTTGAAGCCCATCCACATTGGGCACACAAATCCAGTCCTGCATCCTCATAACTTAATCCAATAACTATATCTCTGGCATCACCTCGACAGGCCCTGTCCTGAAGGATGAGTAAATGTGGGTCATCATACTGGCGGGCTCTAATCTGATCATAAAGAGAAGACCTGGAGGCTACACAAGCCAATACTCGGGGAGGCTCCAATAGATCCAATCTCACCAACTGACCCTCTAAGGCCTGAACATCAAGTGCCAAAGGTCTCTCTGCTGCTGGAAGATATGCTAGACTCCCCAAACTCTCTACTCTGCGACTCAAGGCATCGGCCGCTACATTGTCCTTCCCCGGATAGTATAGAATAGTGATGTCATAATCCTTGAGAATCTCCAACCATCTCCTCTGACGTAAATTCAAATCCTTCTGCTTAAACATATGCTGCAGACTACAGTGATCCGTGAAAACCTCACAATGTACCTCATACAAATAATGACGCCAAATCTTCAAGGCGTGAACAATAGCTGCTTGCACGGGATAATTCTTCTCATGAGTTTTCAACTAGCGCGAGGCGTAGGCAATCACCCTACCCTCCTGCATAAAAAATCAACCAATGCCTATCCTCGAGGCATCACAATACACGGTATAAGAACCTAAAGCTGATGGCAATACTAATATTGGAGCTAAGGTCAATGCATCTTTGAGCTTCTGAAAGCTCTCCTCACACTCGTCCGACCACCTGAACGGAGCACCTTTCTGGGTTAATTTGGTCAAGGGCGAAGCAATAGAAGAAAATACCTCCACAAAGCTACGGTTATACCCCGCCAAACCAAGGAAACTCCTAATCTCTGTAGCTGAGGACGACCTGGGCCAACTCTGCACCGCCTCAATCTTCTTCGAGTCAACCTAAATACCCTCACTGGACACCACATGCCCCAACAAAGCTACTGATCCAAGCCAAAACTCACAGTTGGAGAACTTTGCATAAAGTTTCTCCTCCCTCAGTCTCTGTAAGACAACTCTCAAATGCTGAGCATGCTCCTATTGGCTACGAGAATATACCAGGATGTCATCAATGAACACAATAACAAAGGAATCCAGATACGACTGAAACACAATGTTCATCAAATGCATGAACGCTGCTGGGGCATTGGTCAGCCCAAAAGACATCACCATAACCTCATAATGACCATAATGAGTCCTAAAAGCTCTCTTAGGAATATCAGAATCCCGAATCTTTAGCTGATGATACCCGAATCCCAAGTCAATCTTAGAGAACTCTCTGGCTCCCTGAAGCTGGTCAAACAAATCATCAATATGAGGCAAAGGATAATTATTCTTGACTGTAACCTTGTTCAACTGCATGTAGTCAATACACATTCTCATGGACCCATCTTTCTTCTTTACAAACAACACCGGTGCACCCCAAGGTGACACACTAGGCCGAATGAACCCCTTATCTAGGAGTTCCTGAAGCTTCTCTTTCAATTCCTTCAACTCCACTAGTGCCATACGATATGGAGGAATAGAAATAGGTTGAGGGCCTGGCACCAAGTCAATACCAAAATCAATATCCCTATCAGGTGGCATCCCTGGCAGGTTAGTAGGAAACACGTCCGGAAACTCACGGACCACAGGAACAGAATCAGTAGTGGGAGTCTCACCACTGACATCCCTCACAAAAGCCAAATACAAGAAACAACCCTTTTCAATCATGCGCTGGGCCTTCAGGTAAGAGATCACCATGCTAGGCACATACTCAGAAGAACCTATCCACTCAACCCTCGGAACTCCAGGCATAGCCAATGTCACAGTCTTAGCGTGACGATCAAGAACAACATGACACGGAGATAGCAATTGAATGCCCAATATCACATCAAAATCAACCATGCTGAGTAACAATAGGTCCACTCGGGTATGTATACCCCCAACAAATACCACACACGATCGATACGCACAGTCTACAATAATAGTATCGCCCACCGGAGTCGACACATGAACAAACGTAACTAAAGACTCACGGGGCATATCCAGAAAATGGGCAAAATATGACGAAACATAAGAATATGTGGAACTAGGGTCAAATAAGGCCAAAGCATCTCGTTGACAGACTGAGATAGTACCTGTGATCAATGCGTCATAGACCATAGCATCTGGCTTGGCTGGAAGTGCATAGATACGAGCCTGACCTCCACCTGCTCGACCTCCCCCTCTAGGACGACCTCTAGCTGCCTGATCCCCACCCCTAGCTGCCTGGGCGGGTGGTGAAGTAACTGGAGATGAAGTCGAGGGTTGACCCCTCTACTGAGAAGAACCACCAGGACGACGAGAACACTGCCTCCACACATGCCCAAAATCTCCACACTCAAAGCAACTCCCTGGAGCTGGAGACGGGGACTAAAGGGAACCCCTAGCACCAGGATAGCCACTAGATAAACCATGCATAGAAGAACCCTGGACTAATGATGCTCTGGAGGAACTCTGAGCTGGAAGGGAACTAAATGATGAACAACCCGTATGAGAACTGCGGGGACTCTGCCCCGATGATGCGCCACTATAAACTGGGCGAACCGACTGAACAGGTCTAAATGGGCGGCCTCTACTGTGCTGAAACTGCTCTCTGGAAGGAGCACCACTGAAACTTCCAGATCCACGAGGCCTCTTGGCCTCCCTCTCCTCTCGCTCCTGGCAGCGAGTTGACTCAATATGTCGAGCAATATCAACAACCTGCTCGAAGGTAGCACCTGACACCCTCTCCATAGTCATCAAAATACGAAGCTGATAAGTGAGGCCATCTGCGAACCTGATCCTCTCCCAATCAGTAGGGACTAACTCGGTGACATGACGAGCCAACTTTGAAAAACGCATCTCATACTGCGTCACTGATAGATCCCCCTGACGTAGCTACTCAAACTGCCTACGCTGCTCCTCCCAGTGAAACTGGGGAACATATTTCTCCAAGAAGATAGTGGAGAACTGCTGCCAGGTGAGGGTGCTGCACCAACAGGCCTACGCCTATCGAAAGACTCCCACCAAGTAAAAGAAGCCCCAGAAAACTAAAAAGTAGCAAACGAGACCCCACTGGTCTCTAGAATCCCTGCTGTACGAAGCATCCTCTAACACTTATCCAGAAAACCCTGGGCATCCTCGCCCTTAACACCACTGAATGTCGGAGGCTGAAGTCTACTAAATCTCTCCAGCCTACGCTGCTCATCTACTGGCATAACTGGAACCATGAAATCCTGAATTGGAGCAACCGACTGGGTTGGAACTGCCCCCGGTGTCTGAAGGCCCTGAGTAACCTACTCAGGTGTCCGATCAGCTAGAGTCTGAGTACCTCCCTCGACCTGAGAAGTAGCGGCAATAGTAGATACATCAACTGCCTGAGCAAGGCTAGTGCATACAGTCAAAATCCGGTCCAGGGTCTCCTGAAGACCCGAAATAACAATGGGCACTGCCGGTTCCTGAGCCTGTCCCACTGGAATATCTGCGGCGGGAACCTAATCCTGAATAATATGTGGATCCACGGGTACTGCCCCGGATTTTGCACGGGCTACACCCTTACCACTACCATGACCTCGACCTCTCGCTGGTGTTTGGTCACTCTGATCGGTAGCGCGTGCCCTCACCATATGTGAGAGAATGAAACAACAGAAGTTTAGATTTCCAGAATTAACAAAATGGCACGACAGAATTCAAGAAGATGGGATTTTTCCTAAGGGTTCTGTAACCTCTCGAAGATAAGTACAGACGTCTCCGTACCGATCCGCAAGACTCTACTAAACCTGCTCATGATCGTTGAGTCATATGTAACCTAGGCTCTGATACCAACTTGCCACGACCCCAAATCCTAAGCCGGCCGTGATGGCGCCTATCATGGAACTAGCTAGCCCGACAATCACATATTTACATAATATTATCATAAATTCCAAAACTGTTTCCAATATTTCATAAACATTTTTTAATTCCAAATTTCACGCAAAACAACATGAATTAAACAGTCTAATTACTACCCCAAGACCTGGAGTCAACCCGTCATGAGCATCTGCGAGTAGTACAAAATAAACTCTATTGTCATAATACATCAAGTCTCGAAACAAGGAACAAATGCAAGAACAAGGAAGGGAAAAGAGAAAGTTGTGGGCGTTGAACAACTACCTCAAGATCCCAACTCCGGCTCCACAAATAGAGGGAAGAATTGTCATGACCCAAATTCCCAACCTTAGGGACCGTGATGGCGTCTAACACCACACTTGCTAGGCAAGCCAATGTTAGAGTTTGGTTAGCTATTTTCCTTTGATTAACCATTTAAACATAATAAAATAGATCTAAAGTAAACATAATCTAATGGTTTCCAATGCATAACTCCAAATATAAAATAATAAACAAATAAATAAAATGAGCCACAAACTAATTATGTAAATAACTCTAAGACTACGCAGGGTCTGGTTTCACAATTCACGAACTACTAAAGAATACTACAAATAATGGGCTGAAATAAATAATATAACATGTTTGAGAAAATATAAAACAGTCTCTACGAACTAAGAGAAGACTCTCGGGATCTGCGAACGCCGGCAGATATACCTAGTGTCTCCGGATAATGGGTAGCTGCTACTAAATCCCTACTGCTGGCCGGTACCTGGATCTGCACAAAAGAGTGCAGAGTGTAGTATCAGTACAACCGACCCCATGTACTGGGTAAGTGTCGAGCCTAACGTCGATGAAGTAGTGACGAGGCCCTCCCGAAATTCTGCAACTTCCCAACCAAAAGAAACACCAGCAGAAATTCTGCAACTTCCCAACCTCCCGAAACACACCCGAGGCCCTCAGAACCTCAACCAAACATGCCAACACACCCCACAACACCATTCAATCTTAGTCAAGCCTTCGAAACACCAAAAACAACGCAAAAACACCAAAATCACATCAGATTCAAGCCTATGAACTTTGAGATTTCTCAATTTCGCCAAAGATGCCGAAACCACCCAAAACACGTCCGAATGACCTGAAAATTTGTACACACATCCAAAATGACACTACGAACCTGTTCTAACTTTCGAAATTCTATTCCGACCCCAATAGCCTATTTTGCACTGCTGACAAGAAATCGCCAAAAACTTAATTTCGTCAATTCAAGCCTAATTCTACACAGGACATCAAAACCACATTCCGAACACACTCCTAAGTCCCAAATCACCTAACGAAGCTATCCGAGCCATAGAGGTCGTTTACTAACAAGTCAACTCCCAGTTGACTTTTTCAACTATTAAGCCAATTTAAGAGACTAAGTGTCTCAATCCTCACTACGACCACCCCGAACCCAAACCAACCGACCCGACACATCATAACTAGGTTAATTAACATAAGACAAAGCTGAAACAGGGAAAGCAGTGCTAATCTTATGAAACGACCGGTCGGGTCGTTACACAAAGCACAATAAATAACTTGTCAATGATAATGATGATCTCATGTCAAAGGAAACTCTAACACCACATTCTTCAAGAGAATATCCTATTAATTGTTTATGGTAATTCTAGCCATTAGGAATTATCCAATGAGTCGGTTTAATGATCATATCTCTATATGCATCATCTATTTATGTGATTCAGTTAATGAGATCGACTAATTTTTATCCCATAAAGACGATCGCATAAATATTGATCTAACCGGATTATTAATGTCCAAATTAATAATCCTATGATGACAAATCTCAAAATTGAATCAAGGACCTTATTAAATTAACCAAGCAATTAATATTAGATATGATAAAAGAATATCAAATACCATATATTTTTATATCAATTAACATTCACAAAATATGTTCAAATCATCAAATATGAGATTAAATCTAGGACATATTCATTTCAATATTTTGTTGGTGCATTAATCTGATTTCTTTTGTCTTTCTAAAAGGTTGTGTTCATTCTCATATGTAAACAAAAACTTCTTTTAAATTTGTTTCAGCCAGTTACTAGCTCGTTGAACAAGAGATCAGCTACAATAAGAAAGAAGAATCTAACTTAAACAGTCGCCTATTCGAACACCTACCATATAATTGATATATATCGGCAAGAAAAAGTAATTAATGAATTCGGCTGATTTTTTAGTTTTTTATCTGGTGTTCGGTACCCGTATTAAAACTCGATTATATTTGAATTTATGCTGCGTAAGATCTCATTCGGGGGAAGCATTTCATATAAAGAATTTTTCCATACTCAGGACTCGAACCCGAAACCTCTAATTAAGAGAAGTACAGTGCCATCCACTGCACCATATTTTTGGCGGTAATCCGGCCGACTTTTTTCATATGAAGATCCCATTGTATTTTATGTACAAAATTAATCAATGAAAACTCACGATTCACTATTTGTTCTAAGATTCTTAAGACATCGATCCAGATCCCCTCAATCCATTAAAAGCAAATATCATAGATTTGTTTATTTATATTCGCTCTCAATACATCATAATTAAGTATTATATATATTCTCACTTTAATTTTAGCCGATCATGGTTAAGAAGTTAAATTTTTATAAACACTATGTACGGGTAATTTTTGGGACATTTGCATCAATATCCGCTTTTTGAGTTATATTTTTATTTATATCCGTTTTGTACAAAAAAAATTGTAAGCGTACCTACTTTTTGCATAACTTCAGACATACGGGTCTGAAGTAGCAATTTTTTTTTTCCTAAAGTGTAGCAAAACTTCAGATATTTTTGCATGGAGTTTGGCCTGACTTGCAAAGACAATCACGCAAACTTCAGTTCATAATGCAAATAGCAAACTTCAGTTCATAATGCAAATGGCAAACTTCAGTTCAATAAAACAACAATTTTCTTTGGCTGAAGTTTTTGTTTGTAATTGCTGAACTACAACATTCTAGTAGCTGAAGCTTTGTTCTGTATTTGCTTAACTTCAGCATGTTTTTGCTGAAGCTTTGTTCTGTATTTGCTGAACTTCAGCATATTTTAGCTGAAGCTTTGTTCTGTATTTGCTGAACTTCAGCACGTATTAGCTGAAGCTTTGTTCTGTTTTTGATGAACTTCAGGGCTCAAGTTTGTTTTGTATTTGCTGAACTTCAGCATTCTAGGAGTTGAAGTTTTTGTTTATATTTGCTGAACTTTAGCATTCTTAGAATGAATTTAATAGATCATGATTAGCAGCAATTGATGTTGTTCATTTCAAAGATTAAAGAATGAAAAATATTTTCGACATGAAAACAAGTTACTACAGATAAATTAGAACCAGAAATCAATGTGCATGTAAGGTTAAAATATCTAAGAGGTTAAATTATTGTGAATAAGATCAAACTGAACATAATGAGACAAGCAAATTTATATGAATCATCAGGCTAAAACGCATAACAATATCTCAATCTTTAGCATTCAGAAAACGAAAGAGGAGAAGGAGGATGGGAAAGAGGCCTAAAGTTGTTTAAACAATGGGTACAAGTTAAAAAAAAAATTAAAAATGGGCACAAGTTAAATGAGGACGACCAAATAGGGCGCCCCGTGCAATTTTTACGTAAATTTTTTTACCAAAATTATAAAACACCGGGCCAGCTCACAACGAAGGATCCATTGTGTAACATAGGGCGGTCCACGTGAATTCGATAACTTTTACTTAAACTCTATATATTTCTAAATTTATGAAATATTCATAGATTTCTTACTATGAACCCAATAATTTTATTATATATTAATTTAAGATCATTATAGAAATTGATAGATTTTTAATTTTTGATCCGCCGTGCATGTCCTTCTATCGGGTGAGATATCAACGGGCGGAATACTACTTAAATCAGTGACAAAATTGCTATTTTATTCTCTAATTATAAATAATACACTGTTTTTTTCGTCATCCTTTTAACTATTTTAATAACTTTATATCCACAATATTATATTCCTATATTTTCTTATTCTCCGTGTTTGTGGAAGAAAAATAAAAAGAGAAAATCACGTGCCAATAGTAAGCAAGATCCTTTGACTCATTGTCGTCACTATCATCGTACCCACACTTGGAGTTTGGATAATATTATTCCACAAAAATATTATTTATTCATTTAAAAAAAATTCAGGACAATATTTTACAAGATTAAATAAAAATTTAAAAAATACGAGAAGGTCTCTAAATTCTTACTGGCATAAGAATTTCTATAGAGAAAAAATTATTTAAAATCCAAAAAAAAAAAAAAAAAAAAAAGTTCAACCACATTTTGTCGCATCCTTATATATTCTGCTAAAAGTAACCAAATTCAATTTCCTTTTTTCTTACTTGACTTGACAATTCCATTCAAAAGAAATGCCAAAGAAGTAACTTATACCGTCACACCTCTGTAATAGCATTCCTATATAATAATACTTCTCTATAAAAGTAAAGTTTTTTCGGAATCATTTTTATGTTATGTTATAATATATGTTCTTTATAACAACACTTCGTTATAACACCAAAAAATATTCGAAACAAATAAGGTTGTTATAGAGAGGTTTGGCTGTATACAATTAGTGGGCCCTAATTTTTGCTTTATTTTTCAATTACAATTAACATGTGGACAAAATGTTTGCAAAAAAATGTCAAAGAATCTCTTATATAAAATTAGTGGCCCCTAATTTTTGCATTATTTATCAAATTCAAAAACATTTGATCCTTCCTAATGCCACATTCTTTGTCCTTCTTTTAGTTTCATTCACAATTAATTAGGAGAATTGTCAAATTGATACTATAAAAGGATAAATAAGAAAAGTTTTTTTTATGGGACAAAAAATGAGAGAATTAATGATATTTAGATATCCACCATGTTATTTGTTTTAAAAGATTATTCAACAATTTTCTTTGTTACAAAATGTGCTACCTAATTTCTTTAATAAAACATGTCTCTATTAGTTTTATTTTTTTAATAATATTTACATTGTATTATAAATACAAGGTTTGTTCTGGTACACGCTCGGCTCAGTAAAAGCATAGTCATCACAACATTGTTGAAAAGAAATATATTAATGGAAAAGACAGTAACAAAAAGCAGTAACAACAACAATATAATAAGATCACTAACGCCTCCTAGGTATATGTATTATTGAATTAGAAAAAATTATTTTGTCAATTTGATGCACGTATGGAGTGTGCTATAATCTCAAATGATTAT
This sequence comes from Nicotiana undulata, assembly GCA_005239495.1. Taxonomy (NCBI): domain Eukaryota; kingdom Viridiplantae; phylum Streptophyta; class Magnoliopsida; order Solanales; family Solanaceae; genus Nicotiana; species Nicotiana undulata. Next base: position 59,272 of record ML270639.1, on the reverse strand, counting down.
AATGAGGCAATTATTGACATTTATATACATACTAACTATACGAAACAACATCATGCATGTGCAAATTATGTTAGTAATTGTTTTTTTATTTTTCTTCATGTCTTAAAGCACAGAATTATGTTACAATTGTACAGTAATTTCTTCATTTTAAGGCTCTAAATAAACCTACAAAAGTGTGTTTTAGTCTTCATTTTAGTATTACAGTGACGTTATGTTAAAGAAAGAATTATACGAGTGTCAATTTTGAATCCCAAAGAATCATTATATGTATATTTAAATTTATCGTAGTTAAATTTTTATCTAAAAGTATAAAGTACACTTGGAAGGGGAGCCATGGCGTAATCGGTAAAGTTGCTGTTATATGACCAGGAGATCACGGATTCGAGCCGTGGAAACAACATCTTGCCTTTTGCAGAAATGCAAGGTGGAGTTGCGTACAATAGACCCTTGTGTTCCGACCCTTCCCCGGACCCTGCGCATAGCGAGAGCTTAGTTTTTGCAGAAATGCAAGGTGAAGTTGCGTACGATAGACCCTTGTATTCCGACCCTTCCCCGAACCCCACACATAACGAGAACTTAGTGCACCGAACTCCCATTTCTTCTAACTAAGGAGGACAAATCTTCCTAAAGTAAGATCCAAGGAGATTTTGAGAATCTTATCCAAATTCTTGCGAGGTAATCTACTAAGAGTTCTTTTTTTAATTTTTTAAAAAACAATTATTTTTGACCTTAAACACAAACTAGATATATCTTTTTGAATATGGAATATTTCATTACCACCTCACAAATATTCACGCAACTTCACTATTAATTAACTTGAACAATAAAATCTATCTCTAAGAAAAAGTTTCAACCAAAAACACTATCTCTTTCAATATTGCATATTCGATTTGATAGAATAATCGAATTTCAATATATTATATTGATATAAAGACAAATGAAAACGTAACATTCATTCTACAATTTTACAAGTCACTATCTTATTTGCTCAATATAAATATAGATATTGATATGTCCAAACAATGTCAATTCACTAGCCAAATAAAAACCTTTGTTTTTTCCTCCAAATTCAAAATTTCAAACTTAAGATTTTCTTTTATTAAATCCATCCACCCAGACTTTCACCTTTTTCGCGTTTTTATAGAACGCGGTAATTAATATGGAAGGTAGTAGTCCTAAGGGGAAAAAACCCATGCAAGAAAAGGAAAGTGGAAACAAAGTGAAGGAAGAGATCAAATACCGAGGCGTTCGAAGACGGCCGTGGGGGAAATTCGCGGCGGAGATACGTGATCCAACGAGGCAAGGCGCCCGACAGTGGCTCGGGACGTTTGACACGGCGGAGGACGCGGCGAGGGCGTATGATAAAGCGGCATTTAACCTAAGAGGCCATCTTGCTACCTTGAATTTCCCTAATGAGTATTATTCTCAGCTTTCTAATCCACCTTATCATTATCGTACAACTTCAACTAACATAATTAATCCAATTATAAGAGGTTTAGAGAAGGGAAATTCATCAATTGGAAATAAAGATAAAGAAATTATTGAGTTTGAGTATCTTGATGATAGTGTTTTAGAGGAGCTTCTTGGATCAGAAGAGCAAAAAATGACGAGAAAGTAAGGTTAAATTGCATTTTCGTTATATATATATATATATATATAAAAGTTGCATTTCCATTTTCTAGAAAATTATCAAAAAAAATAAAAAATTAGCCCTTGTGTTTGGGGTATCGTTCAAAATAGTCGCGAATATTTCAGTTTTAGTCCTTTAAGTTTGCTAAAAGTGAGCACTTTTAGATATGGCAAATATTTAACAAACTCTTGTTGTTAAATTTATCGAAAATTGTAAAAAAAAAAAAGAAAAAAAAAAAAGAATTTAACGGGAACTCATATTTGAAGGAGCGTTTTTTTGTTTTTTTGCAGTTTCTACTATTTTTGATCTATTTTCCATCTTTTTTCTATTATGGAAAAGAATAAAATATATTTAGTCGGACGTCAATACTGATTCCAGATATTTGACGAGAAACCAAAAAAGAAGAAGTTAAAGAACAAAATAACAGAGAACATTTTGGTAAAAGATCGTAAAAGTTCATGAACTGTTCTGGTATCTTTGAAGAATGAGAAAATGGTCAAATGTTATAGTTGGAATATTTAAACTTTGTGTTGACTTACTATTAAAAAAGATGCAATATTGAACTAATTAAATAAAAAAGAAAGGTGAAAAGATAAAAAGGAGATGATCGGATAAAGGGAAATAAATAACGGAAAAGAAACTAACATAAAATAATGAATTTGATCGGCCGTTCATATTCGCATGTCACGCTTATTATAGTTCAGGAGTGAAATAATTTTCTTTAGGATACATTTTTTCCAAATATTTTAAAATATCGTGAATTATTATATACTGTAACTTATACTACTACTTTTGTGCAAATATTTAAAAGAATTAATGATGATGATGATGGTCGATATTGGCCCTTAGGCTCTTTAGATAGGGCGGATTCGGGCTCCGAGAATGGCTATTATTTTTCCTTTTCGGCTGAAAAGACTTAGTAAAAATTTCTTTATGCATATTTTTTACCCATATATCGGGCCCCGAGTATGATGGCCTTGGCCTATATATCGGGAGGTACCTCTTTGAAGTCTTATGACTTCGATTTTAGATAACTCGAGTATGCAGTCCCGAGTATTCAGAGTATGTTTGCAGTTGGCTCCTGAGCCATTTTTCACAAAAGTATAAGATTTGCATAATAGACCAGACTCGTAAGTATGAGATTTGCATGGTAGAAAATTTGCTTCTAGACACGAGATTTTGATAAAGAAAGAATGTTTCTTTGAATAATTTATACATGCATACATGTCTTGTCGTCGGGACTCGGCTAATCTATATGGACATGGTTCATTCGACCGTTTGGCCCATTACAAAGTTTTCCTATCGAGGCCCATTGACACGAGGTACATTTCTCGAACACATAACATCCGAGGGCGATGTCTCCCAGTATTCGAGGATGATTGTAAAGAAGCCTTGGATACTGTTGAATTGTCTTCAGGTAGCACATAAGTGTTGCCTCATTAAAAACCTTGTCAGGAAAACCCATTTGGGATAAAAATCGATCTAAGGAAAAAAGAATGCAACGCGTATTTTAAAACCTAAGATCTCGATGTCTTTGGTCGAACTCCTGCAATGAGTTAGTTCTGAATATATATATATATATATATATATATATATATATATATATAAATGAAAGAAAAAGAGAAAGTCATACCTTAACAATAGTATCGCTTGAGAAGTGAAATATTCATTCGGCAGTGGTTCGCCGCCCATTGTTTCGAGTTTGTAAGATCATTTCCCGACTATGTCGAGGATTTGGTAGGGTCCTTCCCAATTAGGGCCGAGTTTCCCTTCATTAGGATCTCAAGTGTTGATGGTGACTTTTATTAGGACTAAGTCCCCGACTCTGAAGTGGCGGAGGTTGGTTCTCCTATTGTAGTACCTTTCGATTCGTTGCTTTTCTGCAGCCATTCGAACGAGTGCAGCTTCCCGTTTTTCATCTAACAACTCGAGGCTGGTATTCATGGCCTCGCAGTTCGATTTCTCTGTTGCATGTCAAAACCTGGCGATGGGCTCTCCGACTTCGACCGGTTTCAAGGCTTCGAAGCCATAAGCTAAGGAAAAAGGAGTTGCGCATGTGCTGGACTTCGACGTTGTCTGATATGCCCATATGACCTCGGGTAATATTTCCCTCTATTTCCCTTTAGCCTCGTTCAACCTTTTCTTTAAGTTTTGGATGATACTCTTGTTCGTTGATTCGGCCTGCCCGTTCCCACTGGGGTGATATGGTGTTGATAGTATCCTCTTTATTTTATGATCCTCGAGGAACTTCGTTACCTTGGTGTCGATGAAGTGTTTGCCATTGTCGCATACTATTTCTGCGGGTACCCCAAATCGACATGCGATGTGATCCATATGAAATCTATCACTTCTTTCTCCCTAACTTTTTTGAAGGCTTGTGATTCAACCCATTTATAGAAATAGTCAGTCATAAACAAAATGAATTTAGCTTTACCTGGGCTGATGGTAGAGGGCCGACGATGTCCATACCCCATTTCATGAATGGCCATGGGGATAGGACCGAGTGAAGTTGTTCATCGGGTTGGTGGATCATCGAAGCAAACCTTTGACATTTATCGCATCTTCGAACGAACTCCTTAGAGTCTTTTTCCATGCTATCCCAGTAATATCCTGCTCTAACGACCTTGTGAACTAGTGACTCGGCGCCAGAATGGTTCCCACAAGTGCCTTCATGGATTTCTCGTAGATCATAGTCAGTATCTCTTGGTCCTAAGCATACTGCAAATGGTCCATCGAATGTCCTTCTGTATAACGTTCCATCTTCGTCTAATGTGAAACGAGCGGCTTTAGTCCATAAGGCCCTCGATTCTTTAGGATCTGATGGGAGCTTTCCGTTCTTCAAATAATCGATGTATTTATTTCTCCACGCCTAGGTCAAGCTTGTAGAATTTATTTCGGCATGCCCTTCCTCGATCACAGATCTCGAGAGTTGGACGACAATCTCCAAGATGATCTCATCTTCTTCGACTGGTGACCCCAAACTGGCAAGTGCATCAGCCTCGGTGTTTTGTTCTCGAGGTATATGTTGCAGAGTCCATTCTTTAAAACGGTGCAAGGTTACCTGCAATTTGTCCAAGTACCTTTGCTTCCTATCCTCTCGAACTTCGAAGGTTCCGTTTACCTGGTTCACCACCAGTAAAGAGTCGCACTTAGCTTCAACGACTTCTGCTCCCAAGATTTTACCTAGCTCGAGACCTGCAATCATGGCCTCATACTCGGCCTCGTTGTAAGTCAATTTGGAAGTTTTAATGGATTATCTAATAATGCTACCCATGGGCGGCTTCAAAACAATGCCGAGCCCGGACCCTTTCACGTTTGATGCACCGTCCGGGAGGAGGGTCCACACCCCCGATGATGTACCCGAGTTTAATAAAAGTTCCTTTTCCACTTCAGGTACGAGGGTTGGCGTGAAATCAGCCACGAGTTCTGCCAAAATTTGAGACTTGATGGTCGTTCGGGGTTGATATTCAATATCGTACCTGCTGAGTTCGACGGCTTATTTGGCCAATCGGCCTGATAACTCGGGCTTACGCAAAACATTATGGAGTGGGTAAGTGGTTATCACACATATGGGGTGACATTGGAAATATGGACTTAACTTTCTAGAGGCGCTTATTTGTGCAAGTGCCAATTTTTCTAAGTGTGGATACCTAGTTTCAGGATCTCCTAAGGTTCGACTTACGTAATAAACTGAAAACTGCGTACCTTGCTCTTCTCGAACTAGGACACCACTTACCGCGATTTCGGGCACCGCGAAAGTATAAGTAAAGCTTCTCATTTGCTTTCGGGGTATGAAGCAGATGTGGGCTGGATAAGTATCGCTTCAATTCTTCCAATGCCTGTTTGCATTCCTGAGTCCATGCGAAATCATTTTTCTTCTTGAGTAAGGAGAAAAACTTGTGGCTCCGATGCGATGAGCTCGGGATGAATCGACCCAAGGAAGCTATCCTTCCGGTTAGCCTTTGTACGATTTTTACACTATCTACGATGGTGATGTCCTCTATGGCCTTGCTCTTGCCGGGGTTGATTTCGATTTCCCGATTTGATACCATGAAGCCGAGGAATTTTCCCGTACCGACCCGAAAGCACATTTCTCGGGGTTGAGCTTCAAGTTGTACTTCCTTAAGATTTCGAATGTTTCTTACAAATGAGCCAAATGGTCCTCTGCGCGCAGGGACTTAACTAGCATGTCGTCAATGTAAACTTTCATTGACTTACCTATTTGTTCTTCGAACATTTTATTAACTAGGCGTTGATATGTAGCTCCTGCATTTTTTAGCCCGAAGGGCATTAAATTGTAGCAATATGTTCCATACTTAGTGATAAAAGAAGTCTTTTCTTGGTCTTCTGGGTCCATTTGGATTTGATTGTACCCAATATAGGCGTCGAGAAAAGTAAGGATCTCCTGGTCGGCCGTGACATCCATCATACGATTGATGTTAGGCAATGGAAAAGAATCTTTCGAACATGCTTTGTTCAAGTCCTTATAGTCTACACACATTCTAAGTTTGTTCCCCTTTTTGGGGACTTGGACTACATTAGCTAACCATTCGGGGTATTTTACCTCCTGAGTGGATCCTATTTTGAGAAGTTTATTTACCTCGTCCTTTATGAAGGCATGCTTTACCTCGGACTGGGGTCTTCTCTTTTGTTTCATCGGTCTGAACTTGGGATCTAGGCTCAGTCGATGTGTCGCTATCTCCGGTGGGATACCTGTCATGTCTAAATGCGACCATGCAAAGCAGTCCATGTTATCAATAAGAAATTGAATGAGTTTTTTTCTGAGCTCGGGGGTTAACCCGTTCCCAAGTATACCTTTCATTCGGGTAGACACTCGATTAGTATCACCTGTTCCAGCTCTTCGATCGTTGACATTGTTGCATCTGATTCTTCGGGTACAACAAAAGTTAGAGGAGTTAGAAATCCTCTTCTTCTTCTTCATCTACTACCTGCTTCTCCGACTCGGTCGAGGCTGGGGGCGGTAATTACTATTTGGCCACCTGCTTATCTTTGATGCTCGATTTTTCTGAAGTCGATGGTGCTGATATCGGTGTTACCTCATCGACCGCAAACATTTCCTTTGCAGCATGTTGTTCCCCGTAAACCATTTTCACACCATCCGTTGTCGGGGACTTCATCATTTGGTGGAAGGTCGACGGTACTGCCATCATGTTATGGATCCAAGGCCTTCCGAGAAGCGCATTATATCTCATGTCGCCTTCGATGACATGGAATTTAGTATCTTGGATGGTTCCGGCCACGCTCACTGGTAGGATAATCTCCCCCTTAGTTGTTTCACTAGCCATGTTGAAGCCGTTTAGGACCCGAGATGCAGGTACAATTTGATCCTGCAAGCCGAGATGCTCCACAACCCTCGATCTTATGATGTTTTTCGAGCTACCTGGATCCACTAGAACACGTCTAACTTGAACTTTATTCAACAAAATAAAAATTACCAGGGCATCATTGTGTGGCTGAGAAATGCCTTTGGGAACGTATTCTCGAATCCGATTCTCTCTGGTGATAGACACCTTAGTGCGTTTGAACACATGTCCTTTTGGGACGTTGACCCCGCCGACGATCATGTGAATGACATGTTGAGGTTCTTCTTGTCGTTCTTTCTGTTGGCGTCTCTTTCTCTAAAGTATTTTTAGCTCGATCGCTGAGGAACTCTCAAAGATGGCATTCGTTGAATAGTCGATCTACCTCTTCCCTCAACTGCCTGCAATCTTCGGTCCTATGACCATGTGTGCCATGATACTTACACATTAAAATTTGGGTTCCTTTGAGAAGGATTGATCTGTATAGGTCTGGGCAACCTAGTATCTTTGATCCTTCCTATAGCCGATACGATCCCCGATGCATCGACGCTAAAATTATACCTCGATAGCCATGGTGCTTCCGTGGTATCTTCATATTTGTCAAAGCCAGTTTTACTCATAAGTCCCCGAGAGTTTTGCCCTCGATCGCTTCTTCGATCGTTCCGGGCATTGTGTCCCGGACCATTATTACTTCGTATGTAATATATGGCTGGTACCGATCTTTATTCAGCCTTGGCTCTCTATCAACGTCCCTTTGGTTTTTACCTGTCGACCGGTTCGGATGTACTGAACCGGAAGGGGATCCCAACTGGTCGTCTTCGACCTTGATCTTCGATTGATATCGATTAAGGACGTCCGCCCAAGTTTTAGCTGGATACTCGATCAAATTTTGTTTCAACTGACGTGATGCTATTCGAACTTTGTTCACTCAACCCTTATGTGAAAGCCTGAACAACCCAATCATCAGTGACTGGTGGCAACTCCATGCGTTTGGAATCGAGACACGAACTCCCTTAACATCTCGTTATCCCACTGTCTTACTTTGAAGAGGTCTGATTTCCTTGTTGTAACTTTTACGGCCTCGGCGTATGCTTTTACGAAAGAATCTTCCGACATGGCGAATGAACCGATGGAATTCGGCGGCAAGTTATGATACCAAATCATAGCTCCCTTCAACAGGGTCTCTCCGGATATTTTCAGCAGCACATAATCGATTTCATCATCCTCAAATCATTACCCTTAGTGGCGCACGTGCAAGAAGTAACGTGCTCATTAGGGTAAGTGGTCTCGTTTTATTTGGGTATGTCAGGCATACGGAACTTCTTTAGAATGGGCTTCGGAGCCGCACTCAGAGGGAACAGGTTTTGCACAAACTTCTTCGAATCCATTCCTTTCAAGATCGGTGGTGCCCCCGGTATTTGGTCAACTCGGGAGTTGTAAGTATCCACCTTTTTATCTTTGGCATCGATTTTCTTTTCTCCTGATTCAATTCTCTTAGTGAGCTCCTCGAGCATCCTCATTACAGCAGGATCGGTTGTCGAAGTGTTATCACCCGATCTTTCCAACACCGGCTCGGTACGGCGAGTAGTCTCCTGCTCGACCCTATTTAGAGCTCTGTGCTGATTTTGTAACTGAGCAATGGCGATTTGTTGGTCTTGAAGCATTTCAAACATTTTGGAGACTGACTCCTTCGTCTCTTCTGCCATGTGTACCTCGACCATCAGTTCGACCTTCTCTGCGTACACTTCCCTCGGGATATGCGCCTAAGTCCGCATTCAGAGCAACATGCGAACTAACGTCAACTGGGTTGACGGGCGGGGCTCCTCTAAGATCAGCTTGTGGTACTTCGATTCCTGGAGCAATAACATTCTCTTTTTCCCCGTGAAGTCTGAGACCATTGTCGCTATGTGTAGATGTGTTTTGTGAGTTTGACATGATTCAACCTGAAAACAAAAATTCTTGACAAGAACATGCGTAAAATAATGTGTTTTACCAGAATTAGTATTGAGCAATCACTATTATCCCTAGCCCCATGGTGGGCGTCAAACTATTTACCTCAAAATTCGAGTAACAATTAAACTTGCATTGTAGTTTTAAGGATACGTGATCTGATTCAATACCAATTGATAAATAACGAATTAAATAAATGAATTGAATGACAAAATAAATCAAACCATGTTGTGACGATATATCGACCTCGGTTAAGGACATCCTCGAGATCAAGTATTAAGAATAGTAAGAACAGTAGTAAAAAATAAGTAAATAGAAAGCAACTTGTATATTTATTTCTCAGTGAATGTATCCTGATTACAAATGAATAGGGTCCCTCTTTATATAATAGATGAATCCTAAATAAGGTACAACTCTAATTGCGGAAATAATCCCATGATTGATGTCAATAACCGTTAGCAGTTCAATTTCTTCCGTGATTTCTGCCGAGATCTTTGGTCGATTAGTGATATTTCGCTATTCCGTTACTCGACGTTGGTCATACCTGGTCTCGGTCCTTAGCGGATGCTTCACTCTTAGTGCTTCATATTTTGCCATCGAGCTCGAACTAGTCTCCTCATAAGCTTGCCTTCGAGTCATCTCATAGAACTCAGGCATACCCAATTTCGACAGTATACATTTGTATTGCTGCTTGATGTGGGAGTCTTGCTTTCCGCGATTTTCTTTTTGGCATTCTTCAAGTGTAAAGGTGAAAGATTATGTAATTAAGAATTTGCTACATACATATGGATGCAATGATGAGGTCATGAGATACACTACACGAAATAAGGTTTTAGTGACCACGTCCTGCGGCGGCCTCTTTAGTCAGCCACTAATAGTAAGTGCTGATTCGCCACAATAAGTGATGATTTCAGTGGCAAACTATATTGAGTAGCAGCCTACTTTAAATCTATTTAGTGGCGCATTTGTTTAATTTTTATAGCGATGTTAGTCGCCACAAATGCTAATACTCCGATAAAATAGATTAGTTTTTGTGGCAACGAAGCTTGCCATAAAAAATAAACAAATGCACCATTAATTTTAAGATAGACCGCTACTTAAAACAACGACATATAGTTGGCAATTGAAACTGTGGCGCAACTTGGCACTTGCTTTTGGTGGCGACTAAAGAGGTCGCCGTAGAATTCTTCACTGTAAACTTTATTTCTTGTAGGGATTGTTGCAGTTTCATGCTTTTGAGAAGCCAGTTTCCCTTGTAGAGGACTACATTTTGCTACTTGAAGATCTGAATTTTGATAAGTATAAAGCCAGATTCTGTTCAACTTCATTTTTAGCTTCTCAGTTGATTAAATATTTCTCAAAAAGAGAAATATATCATTCTTTTCTGAACGTACTAAAATAAACGTTTATAAAAATACCGAAATGCTACCTGTGAGTCATGGAAAGTGCTTGTGCAATCAATACCAAAATCACATTAAAATTATTGACTATACATGCCACCATCACCAAGAATCTTTACAAAAAGTGTTAGGGATATAGTAGATATGCCCTAGATCCAATATCATATTTGATGATTTGAACATATTTTTATGAACGTCATTTGATATAAAAATATATGGCATTTGATATTCTTTTATCATAGTTATTATTAATTGTTTGATTAACTTGATAAGGTCCTTGATTAAATTTTGAGACTTGACATTGTGATGGAGATCATGATAATGAGAGTAAAGTTTCTTAGAGTTTAATCTAAATTTTGTTCTTGATCGTAGGATTATTAATTTGGACATTAGTAATCCGGTTAGATCAATATTTATGTGATCGTCTTTATGGGATAAAGATTAGTTGATCTCATTAACTAAATCACATAGATAGATGATGCATATAGAGATATGATCATTGAACCGACTCATTGGATAATTCCTAATGGTTAGAATTACCATAAACTGTCAATAGGATATTCTCTTGAAGAATGTGATGTAAGAATTTTCTTTGACCTGAGATCATCATAGTAATTGACAAATTATTTATTGTGCTTTGATACCAGACACCTATAGCCCTAGGGCGATAGTTGAAAGGATATTGGGTATGATTAAATGCTTGTAGAATTAGTGATTGATCAAGATGGAATCTGTCAACTCTTGGTAATGAGTTTAAGCTCCATGTTGTCATGAATTATAAACGACCAAATTAAGACCTTGGCCAGGGCAATTGAATGAAAGAAGAAATGAGTTTCTTAGGTCATTCAATGGTCGATTATATTTGACATGAACACATAGTTGGTCGCCTATTAGGATTTGACAGTTGAACCATATCCTAGGGTGATCCAGAGCTATAAGGACAGAAGGAATTACTACATTATTCTTCTACTGGTTCTTGAGAGTAAATTGTATACTTCATTCTATCCGGTCGTTAAGGAGTGTTGCTAGACGCCACCCTTGATTAGTATATTGATGTGATCAATTTACTACCGGCTTAGTATTGAACCTATGGGGTCGCACACTAACGAGTGTTCTGATCTTTGCTAAAGGATTAATTAACTTATTATTTGATAATTAAATTAAAGAATTTAATTAGTCAAATAGATTTAAGTTATTAGTCCAAATGAAATATTATTATATTCTTTGCTAGCACAGAGAATATAATTAATATTGTGAACAAATTAAAGTTTTCTATTTAGAATAGAAAATTGAATTGTATCTCTTAGTTGAAATATATATGATATATTTGATACACGTAGTTAATATTTATTTATATATAAATATATAAAATATTAATTAAAGGCTCATAAGTTAAATCCAACTTTGAGTTGGATTAACCAGAAAGTCCATAAAGGACGTGAGGCTCTCAAAATCCCATGAGTAATGGGATTAGTAGTTTATGTATAAGGTTCAAAAAGGACTTGTTGACTACTTTGTCCAATTGCAAATAGGATTTGTATTTTACAATATAAAAATTGTAAGAAGTTCAATTTTGATTTTTTGATCCTTACGTCAGTTACCGTCTTCACGTTTTCTCTTAACCTAAGGTAACAATTTGGTGTTCGTGTATATAAATACGAACATCACAAATTAACGTGAGGAAGGGAAAGCTTCGAATGCGCCGCAATAAATTCTTGAGAAGAAAAATCACTTTGTGAAAGTGAGAGTGCAACACAAACCAAGAGAGAAAATACAATTACAAGAAAAGTGTTTCTTGTTCTTCTAACATTGAGTTGAGATTTTTGAGAAAACTTTCAGCACAATATTTTGTTCAATTTGTTCACGGGTTTCATTGATCTAAGGTTGATAGCAAGGATCGGTCTCGGTGTGGATACGCATAGAGTCTTCGCACTATCGAAGAAATTTTGAAACGAGACTCTCTTCACCAGGTACGTCTTAGATCCGTTCTTTGACATGTAAATAAATTTTAAACACGAAAAGTTCTGCCTAGGATTGTTATTGTCTTCCGCTGTGTGTTACGAACATCTATATGCAATCCTACAAAAAGAATATCTACAAATCGATCTCAACTAAAGTATGGGAGGGCTTGATGTTTCTTTTTCTTCAAAAAAAAGAAAAAAAGAGTTGGATAGACCTACGATTTACAATGAACCGAAAATTTAATAACCACATAATTTTTAGTCCTAATAACTATCTGATATCCGAAATTTACTGGTCCAACTAATATGAATTTATGTTGTGTATGATTCATTTAATGAAGAACTATTTGTTCCTTACCAAAAATTAAACTCGAGACCATTAATTAACGAGGGTGAAACTCCATCCATTCTATCACATTCCTCGGCGGTGAAAGTAACACTACTAGTACTACTCTGATCACTTGAACTCAAAAGTTGTTCCAAGTAATCAACACCCAAATCTTCAAATACTATTGCATTAACATTCTCTTTTTTTACTTCCCTTTTATCATTTTTCCTCTTCAAGTTCCTCTTACTCATAGAGTGTCTTTTTTTTAAAGCCAACACAGGTGAACAACCTTCGTGTACGTAACACTTCATTCCATTAAGAGATTCCTTTACTCTTTCCACTGGAAAATTCAAAATTGCCCCCAAGCCTCGCGATGAAAAAGCAGCTTGATCATAAGCCAAAGCAGCTGCTTCTGCACTATCAAATGTCCCTAACCATACCCTAATTCCATTTCTTGTTGAATCTCTTATCTCCGCTGCAAATTTGCCCCATGGCCGCCGCCTTACGCCTCTATAGGTCCTTTCCTTCGAGGGTTTTGGCTCAGAAACCGAGCTAACTTCCTCATAGCTACTGTAATCACGTGAACTCGTAACCAACACACCAGAACCGTCCCGAGAGGTGGTTTCTTGAGCAAGTAAACCGTAGAGAAGCATCTCGTCAGAATCGTTTACGTTGAAAGGAAGGGAAGAAGTGTTGAAATTCAGATGGTAGAGCAAATTAAGAGAAGAAGACTCCATTGTTTCTATTTTTTTTTTCCTCAAAAATGGTAGTTGAATTCAAAGAAAGAGGTGAGTACTCCGTTTTTAGTAGTAGTCCGTTATGGGGAGAAAGTTGTTGAAGATTGGTCCTCTTTTATAGTCCTAATTAGGACTTGACCACTATGAAAATCTAGATAGAATATAAGATTTTATATATTTTGTTTGACAGTAATATTACTAGAAAGTAAAAAAGAAAACAAAATACTACCTCCCGTTAAATTTAGTTGAACATATTTGACTAGGAACAAATAAAGTTTAAAAAAAAAATGAAGTTTGTGCTCGTATTTAAAATAAATTATTATTTTTTGGAACAGATTTAAAAGAAAATAATGTAATGTAAATAAAAGTGAAGGGAGCAAGAGTGCAAATAAAAAAAAAATAAGTAGTGCTAGGAAAAAATATTTGATTGTAAACGATAGAAATTTAAGTAATAAATAAAGACTTTTAAAAATTTATAATTTTAAATATGTAATAACCTTTACGAAATTATAAGAATGGTCACTAAGAATAACATGAGAAGTTAAAGTTAAGTTATACACAATTCAAAAATAAATTACTCCTTTAAAAAAATAGTGAATATAAAAAAAATACCGCTGGGAAAAAAATATTTGAGGGTGAAAAAGACAGAAGGAAAAAGAAGTGACCAAGGAGGATGTTTTGGATTTATTTTATGGCTTTAATATAATTAATTTAGAGATAATTAGACAAGTGTGCAAATAGCACACGTGGGTCAATCAAGGCCGCCAGATCAAACAAGTCTTGAATGACTTCGGCAACCAAGAACTTCTATTGACCTTTCTTATTGTTCTTTTGAATTTTAACTTTTAGAGACGGCAATATATGTTTTATTTTATTTTAAAATTGCATCATATTGCTTCCAAACGCACACGCAAGTATCGTGATCGACAATTAATATAGGATTATAAGTCTAGATATCGTACCCACGGAGACTTGTGATTAACTATCAACTAAATTAAACTAAGACAATTAATTTATTCAATTGAATCCTAATGTATGAATATTTAACTACAACTAATCTAGAGTAGCAAACTAAGAAATTAAAGAAACAAGATGGCGACGTTAGAAACGAATTCAAGAAGAGCAGATATTCTAGAACCATGGGTTAGCTAACAATCCTGTTGAGTCTTCCACTTAACTTGTCTAATTAATTTACCTGGTTTATTGGTTGACAGGGTTAATATTACTCATAGCTTTCTCCCGAAGTATTACTCGTCTATTCAAGTTAACCTAACGCCTATATTCCTATGGAATTAGAATTAACAAGAACTCATTAATAATTCTTGTATAATAACCAAGCAAGGCGATTAGGTATATTCCTATCCTAACCGCAAACCGCAAATCCCCCTCCCCCCCCCCCACCCCAAGAGTTAAGATCTTGCTCTACTCAATCTTATATACAATCTAGAATTCTCTCTCCCGAGTTCAATCCTATATTCGTAGATAGTATTCAATTGGTGATCAAGCAATAAAATAAATAAGCGCAAGATTGAATAAATAAACCAATATGATAAAAAAAAATCAAGCTTCAAACTACAACGTTCATGTAGCAACCAAAACTCTAGAACTAATAAACTATGAGATTAAAGAAAGAGAAGAGAAGAAAAACTAGTTAGAAACCTCCTCCAAGCGTAGTGTGTGTTCCCCCACGTAAATTTTCCTTCAAAATATGTTAGCTCTTCTCCAAATTAGGTTTAGGAACCCTTTTATACGAGTTGGAGTCGTGTAGGGCCAAAATAACCTTGTCCCGGACGAACTAGAAAAAACTCCGCAACAGAGCGTCCTGGCCAGCCAGCGCCTAGCGTTGGACCTTGATAACTAGGGATTTTACCTTATTTTACACTCTTTCTTGCTTAAGTTTTGGATAAAAATGTATGCAAAATAGTCCCAAAGGCTTACTTGTTGTACTTGATTGCAGGGTTTGATCAAAAAGGGTGACAAATAGTCAAAAACCTGCTAAAAAAGAAGTGAAACATGCACAAGTACCAAGAACAAACACAAGCACTGTTCAACTGACCAGTACGGACCGCGGTCCACTTTATGCGGTCAGCACTGAAGAGATTCAGAGAAGCAGTTTTGAAGGCAAAATCAACGCAGGCCGCAGTCCATTTTATGCGGTCCGAGGTTAAGAGATTCAGAGGGTGCCTTTTTAAGGCCAAATCCAACGCGGACCGCGGTCCATTTTATGCGGTCCGCACTGAGGAGATTCAGAGAGCTTCCACTTTGAAGGCTAGAAGACCATCGCGGACCGCAGTCCATTTTACGCGGTCCACTGAAGCCACCACGGCCGCGGTGCATTTTATGCGGACCGATGTGGCCAAGTTCAGAAGCCCAGTTTTTGAAGGCAACAGCCTCATCGCGTCCACGGTCCGTTTTGTGCGGTCCGCGGTGACCCCACAGGGGTATTTTTGTCCTGAAAATTCGGCCTAGTATAAACAGTTTCTTTTCTTATTTTTAGAGGAGCTTTTTGTACTATGATATTATCAGGAGCTCGTGAACGGTTTTTCTTCAGCTTTTTGAGTAATTTTAGAAGGGTTTCAACATTGAATCTTTCAATTTTAGTTTATAATTCAATTATATGGGTTTTGCTTCATCTATTTCTCTGATTTCTTCAGTTATTATGAGTAGCTAAACCCATTAGCTAGGGTTGTGGCTCAACCCTAGTGTGGGTGTTTGATGGGTCCTTTAAATTAAGGCTTAGATGTTTATGGGTAATTGGTATTTAGGCTGATTTATGGTTTTCATGTTAATATTAGTGGTTGCAAACACTAATTGGTGTTTATTTGACTTGGGTTCTTCTTGAAAAAGAGACCTTGAGTCTAGAAAATCAGCCCAACAAGGAATTGGGATATATTCACGAGATTGATAGTCCCAATTAACGGGTTAAACCTAGAGATAGTAAAATCGTACTTGAGCCTATATTGCTTGTATGAATTTGACACCCAATTGACCTCGAGGGAGGCAATTAAGGCAAAGCCAGAGGTATAGAGTGGGTAACTTTGAGAATTGGCTATATCACACTCCCCTTCATAACATCTTTGCCTTAGATATTGGAATCCGTTAAATATTCGCCTAGGTGAAAGTCATAACCCTAGTGCCTTTTATCCATTAAGAAAACAACCAAAAAGACATTAGTTAGTTAATTAGAAAATTACCATTAGTATAAACCGTAGTATAATTGTCAAATCAAAAAGTATGAAAAGTGCAATTAAGAGCACGAAACACTACTAGATTACCTAGAAACTCAACTCCAATATCCATAACTCTCTGTGGAATCGATCCCGATCCTTCGGGTAAAATCTGCTCTGACCCTCATCTTGCTACTTTATAGTAGTGTAGGTGAGTGTCGATCACTTTTTGGCGTCGTTGCCGGGGAGTTATACGGTGTTGATTATCTACGTGAATAGTGGTGTTAAGTGTTTTTCTTTCCTTTTTCTGTTAACATGTGTGTTCAATCTATTTAGGTGCTAATGGCGGATCCTTTGGGAAACGTTATTGCGGGGGAGGAGGTATATGACAACCAAGAAGATGAAATTAACCAAGTATCACCTCCCAGACGGGGCTGGCAGGCCAATATTAATGAGGACATTGCGGACCCTCCCCCGCCACCATCTCCCAGAGCTGCCCCTCGGGTCCTCCAAACGAGGGGTATGCTAGTACTATTATCCCGCCTAGAATCCGGGCGGGAAATTTTCAAATAACAAATGTGATGCTGACACTCTTGGAGCAGTGGGGCTATTTCACCGGATTCGCCCACCAAAATGCTTGCAAGCATTTGAAGGGCTTCGTGGATACCTGCCGGGGTAGTAAGCAAACGAACGTATCAGAAGATGCCTTGAGACTGCGGTTATTCCCCTTCTCTCTTCGAGGGAAGGCTCTTGATTGGCTCGAGCGGCTTCCCAACCGCTCCATATCCACATGGGATGAGCTCGCAGACAAGTTTATTGCAAAAAAATTCTTCCCTAGTCACATGGCGGCGCTCAGAGATGAAATATTGGCTTTTAAGCAAGAACCCAACGAGCCTTTGCATGAGATTTGGGAGCGCTACTGGACCATGGTTAAGGAATGTCCAAATAATGACATGACTGAAGCCATGATTCAGCAAACCTTCTACCGAGGAATAAACACTGTCAATCAATGTGTGGTCAATCAATTGGCCAGTGAAAAATTCATGAAATTGACTTACCCCGAGGCATGTGAGGTCTTAGATGAGATGGCTGACACATCGTCAGTATGGCAAAGTAGAGCAAACGTACCTCAGGGCGAGTCCGGTGTCAATAGTCTTCACAAAGAACTTCAAGAACATGGGCAAGCAATTGCCGAGCTCACTACCACTATGAACCAACTTGCCAAGGCATAGCTTCAACAATTTCAAGGGCCGAAGCAAGTAAATGCCATGGATGGAGTGAATGTGTTGGTGAACCAAAGAAGACCTCGGGGAAATCCAAAGCAAAGCAACAATGATCAAGTTGACCAAGGACCAAGTGGGTATAGTCAAGAAGAGCCATTTGATGATCAAGAAGAGGATGTCATGTATGTTAACAATTATCAAAGTCAAGGGAACAATCAAAGCAATAATCAAAACTGGAACAACCAAAGTAACAATCAAATTTGGGGTAATCAAAGACAACACAATTGGAACAATAACAACAATTCACGAAACTGGGGGAACAACAACAACCAACAATGGGGGAACAATAATGAGAACAATTGGAGCAGAGGAAATAACAACAACAGTTGGGGTGGTAATGGTAACCGGGGGTTGGTCTTTCAAAGGTCCCCAATGTACCAACAACCAAGCAATCCACCCCCATACCAAGCTCAAGGCCAAAGATCATCAAGTAATGACATGGGAAGAATTGAACAAATGTTCAAGCAAATGATGGAGCGCAATGCGGACTCCAATGCTCAATTGGCTTCCCACAACACCTCCATTAGAAATCTTGAAGTACAAATGGGACAAATTTCTCATGCATTGAACACACGTCCAAAGGGGGCACTACCGAGTGATACGGTGGTGAACCCCAAGGGTGGAAACAACAATAATACTGGTCACGCCATGGCGGTGATCACAAGAAGTGGAAGAGGCGGTGAAGCGAGTTCTTCTAGACAAAAGAGAATTGTTGTTGATGATGATGAATTACCAAATGATGAGTTACCAATTGAGGTTGAGCAAGTGGTGGAAGAGCCAACTACTAGTGAGGTGAGAATTGACATTCATGATATTTGGGAGGATTGCAAATGGACATGAACGCATCTAGGGAACACGTGATTGATATGCCGGAACCGGTGGTCCCACAAGCCAAGGCACCATTTCCTAGGCCCCCTCCTCCATACCCTCAAAGGTTGGCAAAGCAAAAGCAAGAGAATCAATTCAACAAATTCGTCGACATGATGAAGAGTCTTTCCATCAATGTCCCTTTGGTTGAAGCTTTAGAGAAAATGCCCGGGTATGCTAAGTTCATGAAGGAATTAGTCACAAAGAAACAATATATGGAGTGAGAAACCATAAAGATGACTCACCAAGTGAGTGCCATAGTGCATTCAATGGCACCCAAACTTGAAGACCCGGGAGATTTTACCATTCCTTGTACAATCGGGAGAGCGGATTTTGCTAAGGCTTTGTGTGACCTCGGAGCTAGCATAAACTTGATGCCATATTCGGTCTTTAAAACATTGGGGATTGGTCAACCTAGGGCTACCTCTATGCGTCTTCAAATGGCGAATAGAACTATGAAGAGGCCCCTAGGAATCATTGATGATGTATTAGTGCGGGTTGACAAGTTTATTTTGCCCACGGACTTTGTTATCCTGGATTGCGAAGTGGATTATGAGGTTCCCATCATCTTGGGAATGCCCTTCCTTGCAACGGGGAAGGCCTTAGTTGATGTGGAGGCCGGTTAGCTCACTTTTCTGGTGGGCAATGAAAAGGTTGTGTTCCATGTTTGCAAGTCAATGAAGCAGCCCAATAACACAGAAGTATGTTCTTTCATGGACCTTGTCACCGAGGTCATTATTGATGATGCAAGCTCTATGATAAATGTTGAAGATCCAGTAGAGGAATCTTTATTGAACCATGATGACATTTTGGTGGATGGCTTAATTGAGAGCACCAATGCCTTACAAGGCATGGGTTCTTATTCCTATGGTCCCCGAAATCTATTCTTGGACTTGGAGAATCGGAAAACCCCTCCGACAAAGCCTTCAATTGAAGAGCCACCTACATTGGAATTGAAGCCACTTCCACCACACCTCAGGTATGAATATCTTGGTCCCTCTCCTAGTTTACCTGTTATATATACTTTCATCTTTCCTAACCCAATTGCATGTAGACTCCACACTAAAAGTGCTAAAGAGGAGGAAGAAATCCATAGGATGGACACTTGCTGACATTCGGGGAATAAGCCTCGCATTTTGCATGCACAAAATCATTCTTGAGGATGGAGAAAAGCCTTCCGTAGAACACCAACGGAGGCTCAATGAAGCAATGCAAGAAGTGGTGAAGAAGGAAATAATCAAGTGGCTTGATGCAGGGGTTCTCTACCCAATCTCGGATAGTGCTTGGACTTCTCCGGTCCAGTGTGTTCCAAAAAAGGGTGGCATGACAGTGGTCCAAAATGACAAAAATAAACTCATTCCAACAAGAATGGTTACAGGTTGGCGGGTGTGTATGGATTACCGCAAGCTAAACAAAGTGACTCGCAAGGATCATTTCCCCTTGCCCTTCTTGGATCAAATGCTTGATATGCTTGCGGTTTGGTCTTTCTATTTCTTCTTGGACGGGTATTCAGGCTATAACCAGATCTTGATTGCCCTGGAGGACCAAGAAAAGACTACCTTTACGTGCCCGTATGGTACATTTGCCTTCTCCAGGATGCCTTTTGGACTTTGCAATGCACCCGCCATATGTCAGCGGTGCATGATGGAAATCTTTACTGATATGGTTGAAGACTTCCTCGAGGTGTTTATGGATGACTTCAGCGTAGTTGGGGACTCCTTTGATGAATGTTTAAGCAATCTTGACAAATTCCTCGCTCGGTGTGAAGAGACCAACCTAGTATTAAACTGGGGAAAATGCCATTTTATGGTGGAATAAGGGATAGTGTTGGGCCACAAAATCTCAAGAAATGGAATTGAAGTAGACTAGGCAAAGATTGAAGTGATTTCTAAATTGCCACCTCCAACTTCGGTAAAGGGATTCCGGAGCTTTCTTGGGAACGCCGGGTTCTACCGGCGTTTCATTAAGAACTTCTCAAAGGTGGTAAATCCTCTTTGCAAATTGCTAGAGAAAGATGCCAAGTTCAACTTTGATGACAATTGCATGAAGGCATTTGAGCTATTGAAGCAAAAGCTCACTTCCACACCAATTATCACCATACCCGATTGGAGCTCTCCTTTTGAGCTAATGTGTGACTCTAGTGATGTGGTTGTGGGAGCAGTTTTAGGTCAAAGGGTGAACAAGATCTTTCACCCCATCTATTATGCTAGCAAAACAATAAACTCGGCCCAAATGAACTACATTGTCACCTAGAAGGAGCTATTGGCAATAGTATTTGCGATGGAGAAATTTCGTCCTTGTCTTATGGGTGCCAAGGTCATAGTTCACACTGACCATGCGGCACTCCGGTATCTCATGACAAAAAAGGACTCCAAAGCGAGACTCATGCGGTGGGTGTTGTTACTTCAAGAGTTCGACTTGGAGATAATTGATAGAAAGGTAAGTGAAAACCAAGTGGCCGGCCATCTCTCCCGATTGGAGGAACAAGGTCGACCTTGTGATGGGCTTGAAATTGATGACAGTTTCCCCGACGAACAACTTCTTTCTGTGTCAATGCAAGAAATGCCATGGTTCGCAGACATTGCCAACTATCTTGTCACTGGTATTGTTCCTCTTGATCTCTCTTCCAACCAAAGGAAGAATCTTAGGATGGATAACATGGATTTTTATTGGGATGAACCGTACCTATTCAATATTTGCAATGACGGTGTCATCCGGCGATGTGTGCCAGAAGAGGAACAAGGGTCGATTCTTGAGTCTTGCCACTCCTCACCTTATGGTGGTAATCATGGAGGGGCAAGGATCGCTTCGAAGGTGCTAAATTGTGGTTTATTTTGGCCTACATTGTACAAGGATGCTAGTGACTTGGTCAAGCGATGTGATGAATGCCAGCGAATGGGTGGCATATCCAAGAGAGATGATATGCCTCTTAATACAATCCTAGAGGTGGATATTTTTTATGTATGGGGTATTGACTTTATGGGGCCATTTGTGAGCTCTTGTGGAAACACTTACATACTCGTGGCGGTGGACTACGTTTCAAAATAGGTTGAGGCCGTGGCTTTTCCCAATAATGAGGCCCGGAGTGTGGTTGGTTTTCTGAAGAAGCATATTTTCACAAGATTTGGGACACCCTGTGCCATCATAAGTGACGGGGGGTCTCACTTTTGCAATAGGGCCTTTGATTCTTTGCTATCGAAGTATGGGGTCAATCATAAGGTGTCTACTATGTACCATCCTCAAGAAAGTGGCCAGGTGGAAGTGTCCAATCGTGAAATAAAAAATATATTAGCCAAGACAGTGAATGCTAACCGGACTGATTGGTCCCGGAAGCTTGATGATGCTTTTTGGGCTTATCGGACCGCCTTTAAGACCCCAATCGGTATGTCACCTTACCGGTTGGTGTATGTCAAGTCTTGTCATCTTCCGGTGGAATTGGAGCACAAGGCACTTTGGTCTTTGAAGAAGTTGAATTTGGATTGGGACACACCTGCTAATCTCAAAGTTGATCAATTAAATGAGCTAGATAAGTTCAGATTTCATGCATACACTAGCTCCTCCTTGTACAAAGACAAAATGAAGTACCTCCATGACAAGTATGCCAAGGAACGGGAATTCAAGGTGGGGGACTTGGTGCTCCTTTTCAATTCTAGACTCCGTCTCTTTCCGGGCAAACTCAAGTCAAAGTGGAGTGGCCCGTTCTAGACTCCGTCTCTTTGGTGCTCTCGATCTCAAGAACAAAAATGGGGAGATTTTTCGAGTGAATGGGCACCGGTGCAAGCATTACCTTGGGAAATTGGAAGATAGACACGTGGTGGCTTTGATGAAGCTCAATTGAACATGGTAACATGCATCGTACCGCGACATTAAATCAGGCTCTTCTTGGAAGGCAACCCATGTGTCTTTATTTTTGTTTTTCTTTGATTTTCCTGGTAGTATAGGATTTGTTGTTGGACTAACTAGTTGTGGGATGTTGTAGTATTATTCTGATACAGCGCACAAGGCTAAGTTGAAAAGAAACAGCTCTCTGAAGTTGCACTGCGGACCGCAGTGCATTTTGTGCGGTCCGCGGAGCTATCTCCCCAAAAATGTGTTCCCTGAAGTTGCCACCACGACCGCACTACCATTTTGTGGGGTCCGCGGTAGACCACTGCGGTCGCGGTTCATTTTGTGCGGACCGCAGTGGCCATTTTCCCAGATGCCCAGAAAAGTTGAGGACTACGGACCGCGGTCATTTTATGCGGTCCGCGGTGGGGCAAGTAACGTGGGTCCCAGACCAAGTTCTATAAATAGGGCCTGAGGGCCTTATTTTACACTTTTTGCTCTTATCCCTCTCTACAGTAAAAAAATTTCGTTGTGCATCATCCCTGCTAGCTTCAATTGATTCATCACATTCATCTCATCTTCATTCCACATCTAGTAAGTTTAATTTTGTCTTCTTAACTTCTTAATTTTGTTATTTTCTTGTTTACTTAGTAGATGTTCTTCTTCTTTTTCCCCTTTTTTCTTCTTTAGTCTATCAATCATGTATAGGGTTGTTTCAAAACACTAAATTTAGACCATTTTAGTTAACTACACTGATTAAACACCTAGGGTATCAACAACATGTGCATTTGAACTTGAATTAAAATTAAAAATTGAAACCCTAGGTTGGGACTCTATGCGGTCCGCGATGATTTTATGCGGACCGCGGTGCTTTAATATCACACAAGTCCCAGTTGAGGATCGCGGACCGCGATGCATATTTATGCGGTCCGCAGTGCCTTAGTGCGGACCGCGGTTCTTTTTATGCGATCCGCGGTGATCATCTTCAGAGGGTGGGTATTCTTATCCCACCCCAATGCGGACCGCGATTCTTTTTGTGCGGTCCGCGGTGAACCTTTTCAGAGTGTGGGTAGTCTGAACCCCAACTCATTGCGGATCGTGATTCTTTTTGTGTTGTCCACGGTGCCTTAGTGCGGCCCACGGTTATTTTTATGCGGTCCACGGTGATCATCTTCAGTGGGTGGGTACTCTGAACCCCACCCTAGTGCGGAGTGCGGTTGTTTTTGTGCAGTCTGCGGTGCCTTAATGCGAACTGCGGTTCTTTTTGTGCGGTCCGCGGTCTGCAACTCAAATCCAATTGTCTGCTACCTTTTTCTTGAATAAGAAATACACAGCTTGGACACTAACAAACTCTACATGAATTCAACTTGCAGATTATGGTGTAATCAAGAGGTGGTGGTCGAAAACCAAGCGGAAAGGGAGAGGGGAGAGGCAAAGGGATGATCAAATTAGCCCCCCAAGTCCAGCAAGCCATAAAAGACACCATAAAAATAATTAGAGCCTTGGATAGAGCTGCTTTCCAATCGGGAAGTGAGTATGCACCTTCCGGAAAAGCATCTGATTCTGAGTCGGTACCAGAGTTTGTCCCAGACTTTCCAAAGAGGTTCAGGTTGACAAATGAACCTTCTGACTCCCCTCCTGCCCAAGGATCAGCACACTCTGAGTCATTTAAGGGCTCAACTGCAGGGAGTGATCATGAATACTCCACCTCACCCACAACTTCACTATCGGGTGAGCACTCCGAAGAAGAAGCAGGGGATGAACCCCAAATAGGGGGTGAACCAGAATTAGGGGGAGTGGAAAGAACAAGAAACCCTGAAGCATGGCAAGATCGGTTTGTAAGTGAACCGGCCTTTCATAAATTCCGGGAATAGTGGCCTGAGAAGAAATTGATCCTGGAGCGTAAGTTCATCAAAAGATATCTTCTGCCACACAACCCCAATGTGCTAAAACAGTTTACAGAGAGAAAAGGCTGGGACTACTTCAATTGCCGGGTGGCGGAGGCAAATGAGCACTTAGTCAATGAGTTTTACACTAATGTTTCCTATGTTAAATAGGACTCCAAAGCGACTAAGGTGCGGAATCTGACAATGTTGTTTGATGGGAATGCAATAAATGGGTACCTTGACTTCGATGATGAGGATGAGTCGGAGTACTTTGAGAAATTGAACTTGGGGTATGATGCCCGTCCATGTCTAGCTGAACACCTGGCAATCCCGGGAACCACCCCAGACTGGTTGCAAGCAGGGAAGGTGATTCTGAGGAGAACATTAAATTTTGAAGCTAAAGGTTGGGAGACTTTCGTGTGTAGCAGGCTAGACCCCACCTTTCATGAAAACTCTCTTCCTCTCAGTCATGCGGTGTTGGTGGCCTCAATCATGGCAGGGTACCCGATTAACATCGGGAATGTGAAGTCACGGGTAATCATCCGGGCGGTAAATGAAGGAGACAGATCCTACCTTTTCCCCAACTTCTTGACTATGTACTTTGTGGACCAAAAGGTAGAGGGGAGGAAGTTTGATGTAAAGGTGAAGCCAAAGGCTTCGTTCTCCTGGTACAGCCTTCAGGGTGACGACAACCCCCAAAGCAAGAATTTTAAAGGAAAAGCCACTGCTTCCACTGGCCTGTCTGAAGAGACAGTGGTTGTAGTGTCATCTTCTCACCCTGCCTCAGCCACCCCGGACATTGCTGGCCCCTCCACTTCAGCAACCCCAAGCATTCCTTCATCACGGGCATACCCTCTGACTGCCCACCGTCTGAGCCAGACCCTATCCAGTATCAACAACTGGATGTAGGCAGCTACTTCTAAGTTGTCTATCCTTTCCACGACGGTGGCAGCCCAAGTTGCACCTCCTCCACCATAGGTCCCACAGTCCGTGGAGTACACTCTCAAGGAGCTTTTGGGCAACCAGAAGAAGATCCTTGAGAACCAAAAGTTGATTCTGGACACTGTGGCAATCATGGAAAGGCACTGAAAGAGCTTGCCAAGGAGACAAAGAAACTAAGGAAGACACGTGCCTCCAGGGAGTCAGTGAAGCAGTTAAGGAAGGAGGTAAATAAGCTGAAGGAAGATCACTTGCCATTAGACCTGCTGTTTCATGATCCTGCTACCCATCTTGAGTCAGAGCCGGAGATAGAGAGGCCACCAAAGAGGAAGAGAATGTTTCCCAGGACTGAGGGTATTGTCATAGAGTTGGCGGACCCGCAGGGAGGTACCTCGAGTCAGCCACAGCTGCCAGTACATGCCCAGGTTACAGAGGAGATCCACGTCCCGATGGAGACACAGGGTTCTGAGGATCAGTCACAGGCTCCCATACAGTCCACAGACCCCGGTACCCATACTCAGATCCTATGCAGACGGAAGGCCTATAGGGAGTTTCTCTTTACTCTTTATTCTTATATTTGTGCTATTTTTGGTTAGTTAGCATTGAGGACAATGATAGCTCTGATTTGAGGGGGTAGCCCTATTTTGGATTTGGGATGAATGTATATATTTGATACTATTTTGCTTTTATTATGATTTCTTTTTATTTTGGTATGTACATAACTTTACAATTCTAGTACTTTTCGTATTACGTACATTTGGTCTGGATATAAAGTTACTTTCTGATGTATATATTTATTTCCCCCTTATGTATATTCGATTAATTCCCCTCTTTTATATATTCATTCTACTTTACACATTTTACTTTCCGCATTTTTTTTTTCCTTTTTATAGCTTCCTACTTTATTCTCGTAGCTTCTTGTTTTGAATTTTCGCGTGCAATAAGCCTTTGGTTTTCTTAATGCCAAGGTTCTTTCTAAAGGTGGAATTTGTGTGAACCGGGTGGCTCTTCCCGACGATGGATGGTGTGACAACCTTCTTAAGGGTTTGAGTCTATTTTGTGTGTAAATAGTAGTTAGTGAGTAATGGTGCCTCAAGCAAAGCTTCACTTGGGCCTAACACATTTTCCTTTGATCCTATGGTCAAAAACAAATCGTTGTGTTTAGGATGGTGAAAGTTGTGACCTTGAGACTCTTGTGTTGACCGATAATCATCAAGTGGTTTTTCGGGACCATTGTATTTCTCAAATCATAGCCAAGGTCGTTGTGGTCCCCCGACTCTGTTTCCTTAGCAATCCCATAGTTTGAGTGGTGAGAATTTGAATTGCAAGTCCAAGTCCCGTGCCATTAGTCTAGAACTTGCCCTGAATGTTTGTCTAGGCGAAATCCTAAGTGAAGTTTGACTTGAGATGTGATTATAGGCTCTCCTTCTTCCGCATAATGACTTGAACATTTCCATAGCCTACCAATGACAATTTCCCTAGTCAACCCTTTTGATCCTTAGACCTTTTTCTTTTAAAAACCATGATACAAGCCTTTACCCGTTCTGACCCTCTCTCGGCACCCTTTCTTTCCTTAAGCACAAGGCAAAAGCGTAAGTTTGGGGGAGAGACGAGGAATGCAACAAAGTGAAAAAGAAGGTACAAAAAGGAAGAAAAGGAAAGGCAATGAAAAAGAAAGAAAAGAAAAGTCAAAAAGTCAAAAAGAATGAACAATTTAGAAGAAAAAAAGGGAATCAATGAAAGAAAAGTGATTGAAGGTGTGGAATGCTCAGAAAGGAGAAAAATGATTGAAATGAACAAGAAGGAGTGACAGTATGTCTCTCTAACCGCTCATAAAGAGCTTGATGACTCAAAAGTTCAAGAGAAGGTGTGCAAAAGTAAAGCAAATGAAGTGCTTAAGGGAAGATGAAACCCACCTAGACCAAATATTCCCTACCTTGAACCAAAAAGCCTTCAATATGTCTCCACAAAAGTCCTATATGATCTTGAGTTGAATGAAGATTACATTAGTGGCGACTCACATAAGGGGCAAGCCTATGGTACTTTGAGCCGGACTTGAGTCTTTCCCTTGAGAGAGATGAGTGAACTCCCATTATCCTCGTTATGAGTGTTACAATCTTAAAGTGAGGTTTACTTAGGGAGAGTTGAGGCATATGAGTTTGGGTTCCACAATGACCAAAGCAGTAGTAAGAGTTTCATTGATGAGTCGAGTCAACTCTTGATGCTCTTGTGTCGCACTGAAATCCATGGTGTTAAAAGGTCAAATGTTGTTAAAGATTCATTGGCATTGAGGGCAATTGTTAGTCCCAATTCATGCTAGAAGAGGTTACCTTAGGATAGCTGAATTTTCTTGGATTTACTCAAAAAGGGGTGGGGCTTATTTTGTCTGCTTGAGGACAAGCAAAAGCTTAAGTTTGGGGGAGTTGATAACTAGGGATTTTACCTTATTTTACACTCTTTCTTGCTTAAGTTTTGGATAAAAGTGTATGCAAAATAGTCCCAAAGGCTTACTTGTTGTACTTGATTGCAGGTCTTGATAAAAAAGGGTGACAAATAGTCAAACAACTGCTCAAAAAGGAGTGAAACATGCAAAAGTACCAAGAACAAGCACAAGCAAGGTTCAACTGACCAGTGCGGACCGCGGTCCACTTTATGCGATCCGCACTGAAGAGATTCAGAGAAGCAGTTTTGAAGACAAAATCAACGCGGTCCACGGTTAAGAGATTCAGAGAGTGCCTTTCTAAGGCCAAATCCAATGCGGACCGTGGTCCATTTTATGTGGTCCGCACATAGGAGATTCAGAGAGCTTCCACTTTGAAGGCCAGAAGACCATCGCGGACTGCAGTCCATTTTGCGCGGTCCGCACTGAAGCCATCGCGGCCACGGTGCATTTTATGCGGACCGCGGTGGCCAAGTTCAGAAGCCCAATTTTTGAAGCCAAAAGCCTCACCGCAGCCGCGGTCCGTTTTGTGCGGTCCGCGGTGACCCCGCAGGGATATTTTTGTCCAGAAAATTCGGCCTAGTATAAATAGTTTCTTTTCTTATTTTCAGAGGATATTTTTGTACTTTGATATTATCAGGAGCTCGTGAACGGTTTTTCTTCAGCTTTTTGAGTAATTTTAGAAGGGTTTCAACATTGAATCTTTCAATTTTAGTTTATAATTCAATTATATGGGTTTTGCTTCATCTATTTCTCTGATTTATTTAGTTATTATGAGTAGCTAAACCCAATAGCTAGGATTGTGGCTCAACCCTAGTGTGGGTGTTTGATGGGTTCTTTAAATTAAGGCTTAGATATTTATGGGTAATTGGTATTTGGGCTGATTTATGGTTTTCATGTTAATATTAGTGGTTGCAAACACTAATTGGTGTTTATTTGACTTGGGTTCTTCTTGAGAAAGAGACCTTGAGTCTAGAAAATCAGCCCAACAAGGAATTGTGATGTATTCACGAGATTGATAGTCCCAATTAACAGGTAAAACCTAGAGATAGTAAAATCGTACTTGAGCCTATATTGCTTGTATGAATTTGACACTCAATTGACCTCGCGGGAGGCAATTAAGGCAAATCCACTCAAACTACCAAGAGGTATAGAGTGGGTAACTTTGAGCATTGGCTATATCACAGTCCCCTTCATGACATCTTTGCCTTAGATATTGGAATCCGTTAAATATTCGCCTAGGTGAAAGTCATAACCCTAGTGCCTTTTATCCATTAAGAAAACAACCAAAAAGACATTAGTTAGTTACTTAGCAAATTACCATTAGTATAAACCGTAGTATAATTGTCAAATCAAAAAGTATTAAAAGTACAATTAAGAGCACGAAACACTACTAGATTACCTAGAAACTCAACTCCAATATACATAACTCTCTGTGGAATCGATCTCGATCCTTCGGGTAAAAGCTGCTCTAACCCTCATCTTGCTACTTTATAGTAGTGTAGGTGAGTGCCGATCAGACCTGGAGCTGAAATTAGTAAGTTTTCACCTCATTTCCTTGTTGCGTTACTTTGCCTTTAACAATTATTCTTTTGTTGCCTCCACTTGGGGGGGGGGGGGGTTT
>ML270639.1:0-29777 GCA_005239495.1 Nicotiana undulata | reverse complement strand
CCCTTGGGGGGGGGGGGGGTTATCCCCCCCTTTTTTTATTTTAATTTTCTTTCGCGTTTTATCCAATTTTGATCCACATCTCTTCATCTTCACACCGTTTTATTTCTACAGAGTTATAATATAATATTAAGTATAAAGTAATATAATTAATACTCAAAAGACGATTAAAGTACTAGAACATGAGACAACAATGGAAAAATATATGCGTTTTTGGTCGAACATCAAACCCCACACTTAGACTCTTGCCCGTCCTCGAGTAAGCATTAAAACCACTCTCAATAAATCAAGCCTAGAAACACCTCCACTTCGGTTGATACTAACCATTAGGCCCGATAGCAGTTCAAACCATCAGATATACACTTCCATACCATTGTGCAAGATATACAAGTTACAAACAAACAACAAACGTCTAACCTCCTAACCTTAGAGACGGACTCTAGCTTACCAAATTTAAGCTCGCTCACCTACTCCGTCAAAGAAGCTAATAACATCACCTATCTATTATGAAACAGGTGCCCTCACAAAATAAATAGTCGTACACTCAAATCAAAGAATGAATATAATTTAAGGACTTAGCATCAAAGAACAACTCTCGCACTCACAAACAAATTCACATATATGGACAAAGAACCATAGACTTGCCCTATGTACATCTCTACTAATTAAGTATGCTCGAATAGAATCAAATAGGACTTAAGGGGTTGTAATGTTGGCTAAGGGACGGGTAGGCGAATTATATAATAGTGACTTACACTTCCCTAAGCACTTTGAACTTTTAGACTTCATCACCCATTATTTTCTACTCTTCACTTTATTTTCAGTATTCTCTTCATCAATTGTTTCACAAGTATTTCCCTCATATCAAGAATGTATCTCTTTTTTTTCAAAGAAAATTTTTTTTCTTTTTTTTTCATGTCACATTCTTTTCAAGAGAGCCTTTTCATCACTTTTCAGCTATCATTGGTCACCATTTTTTACTTAATCATCCTATTTTTCAAATTTATCAATTAATATCATAGTCTAAGCAATAGTGCTCAAGGAAGCAGGGGGCAAAAACTAGGGATTAAAGAAAAGAATCAAGGAAAAAATACTGCTTCCAAACAAAAGGCTACAGGCTCAAAGGGCTAACTAGTGGTACAATATTTGAAAAGGCTAAAATTTACAAGACATATAAAAGAAAGCCTATTATCATCTTCTAAATAGAGCAACACTTTTATTTCGCTTCAATAACATGCAGGGCAAGTTCTAGACTAAGATGCAAATCATGGAATATATATAAGAAATCCTTACCACACATGACACAAGTATCAATCATGATGGATCAATTCCACTCTAAGACAGACAAGATCATAGCGAACGACAAAACAAGAATAAGGTATAGACAGAGTCACAACCCTGAGCTTAGGTGTCAGAAAGTCTGCTATTTTATTCATTACTCATGCACTCAGAAGAAAGTACTACTCAAGCTCGGTGTGATGACCCAAAAGGTCATCCCTTATTTTATATGTCAAAATGGTGTTCCAAGGCCTTGAAAACCTCCTTTTATCTCACCTCGTTTTGTGTGTGCATCCCGAGTGTATAGTCAGGAAGCTTCTATATGAAAAACTGAGAAAAATCCTAAATTCGCCTTTAAAAAATTGAATTTAAGTTGACTGGTCAACATTTTGGGTAAATGAACCCGGACCCGTGATTTGATGGTCCCGAAGGGTCCGTAGGAAAATATGGGACTTGAGCGTATGCCCGGAATCGAATTCCGAGGTCCCAAGCCCAAGAAATGAAATTTTGAAAGAAATTCTTTTTCTGAAAATATAAGAGATTTTAGAAATTTGATTATATTTGAAATTTATGGTATCGGGCTCGTATTTTGGTTCCAGAGCCCGGTACAGTTTCAATATGATATTTGTGATATGTCTGTAAAATTTGGTAAGAAATGGAAGTCGTTTGATGTGATTCGGACCCGTAGTCGTGAAATTTGATACTTTAGAAGTTTTGGAAATTTTCTTTGATTTTAAGGCTAAATTAATTGTTTAAGGTGTTATTTTGGAGTTTTGATCGCATGAGTAAGTCCGTAGGATATTTTTGAGGTTGTGTACATGTTTGGTTTGGAGCCCCGAGGGCTCGGGTGAGTTTCGGATAGGCGTCGGGGTGATTTGAACTTAGAAAATCTGGTGTCTCTTTGTTGTATCTAGTGTCTAAACTTTTATACTATGCGAACGCATGGAAAGCCATGCGAATGCACATCACAAATGGGGAGGGGGGCTGGTTAACTCTATGCGAACGCAGGGGTCCTTCCGCGAACGTATAGGTTGGTGAATGCTGGCCTATGCGAACGCATATGCCTCATGCGAACGCACTGCCTAACTGAGGGAGCTGGGGTTGTGTAGTGTTAACTCTATGATAACGCACCCTTTGGGATGCGAACGCAATGGGTAGGGGAAGGGCAGCCTATGCGAATGCATAAGACTGGTCGCGAACGTATAAGGCAAATTTTGCCCAGTTTTCTTAAAACAGTAGCATTACGGGATTTTATCAAAATTTCATAACTCTTTCACCTAAACTCGAACTTGGGCGATTTTTGAAGAGGTATTTCACTACAAAACCATAGGTATGTATTCTTAAACTCGTTTTCTTCAAATTCCATTAACAACCATTAGATTTCTAGGCCTAAATTATGTTCTTAAGGGTAGAAAATTAGTGATTTGGGTAGAGTTAGGACTTTTCGAATAATTGGAATTTAGACCTCGTTTTGGGGTCGGATTCCGGAACTAAATACATATTCAGGTCCGTGGGTGAATGGGTGATCGAATTTTGGTCCGAACCTCGTGTTTTGACCAAGCGGGCCCGGGGTCGATTTTTGACTTTTTGGGAAGAATGCTAGAAAACCTATAAATAAGCATTGGAATTGAATTATTTAGCATTTATTGATGTTATTGAGTCAATTATGTCTAGATACAATTTATTTGGTGTCAAATTCAAATGGGAAAGCGGTGATTGAGGCTTGATTTTGGTCGTGGAAGTCGAGGCAAGTGTTTGGCCTAACCTTAGCTTGAGGGAATATATGTTGTGTCTTATTTGCTATGTGTGAATACCATGTTCAATGTATAGGTGAGGTGACGAGTACCTATACGTTGGTGTCAAGCATGCTCGTGAGTTGGATATTGAATTATGTGGTTTTCATTGATATTTACTGTGTCATAGCTTGAATTTCACTTTGTGATTATTCATTTTGGTGGATATTCTTGGTAATGAATATTGTTGAGTATTGGTTTCGGTTGAGAAATTTTACGTGAAGATATGTACTTGAGTGAGATTGGTTATAGTTGTGTCCCTTGCCAGGATGTTATGATTTATTATTATGGTTCACATTGTTGATTTTTCCTTGCCGAACTTCTATTATTGATATTGTTTGGGTGAGGAAGAGTGTAAAGCACGAAGGGTGATGCCGTATATTGATTATTGTGAGGAAGAGTGTAAAGTACGAAGGGTGATGACGTGTATTGATTATTGTGAGGATGAGAGTGTAAAAGCACGAAGGGTGATGTCGTGCCATATTATGATATTAAAAGCACGAAGGGTGATGTCGTGTTGTTCCTATTGATTATTGTGAGGAGGATAATAAAAGCACGAAGGGTAATGTCGTGCACTTGCATTTATTATTTGGTGAGTATGAGAGTAAAAGAACGAAGGGTGATGTCGTGCACTGTCTTCTCTGTGATGTTATTTCCTGCTATTCAAGTTGATATTGAATTGTTATCTTATTTCACTATTTCCTTTATTTGATATTTCTTTCCCCCAGTATGTTCCCCCTTTCCTTTGTACTTAGTTGTTTACTTCCTGTTATTATTATTTCCTCCGAACGTTAGTAAATTGCACAGGTTGTTTTGGTTGTCGTGTCCTAGCCTCGTCACTAATTCTCCGAGGTTAGGCTCGACACTTACTCAGTACATGGGGCGGTTGTACTGATACTACACTCTGCACATTTTTGTTGTGTAGATCCCGGTACAGGATCCTACGGACATTAGATCGAGGAGGCTGCCTTCAGTCCACATGGAGACACCGAGGTAGTCCTGTTATGGAAATTTTTAAGATATAAGCACTTTGTTCCTCATCTATTGACTCCTCCATATGTTCGAATGAATCAATTCTCATGTCACCAACCAAACACAATGTTGAAAAGTGTTTAGAAAGAGGTCCAATACGCTCAAACTCCAGAATTGTATTATTTTTGACATCCTCAATTTTGTATTCTTCATCAACCTTGACATCATTAATAATATTTTGATCGAATAGTTGGAATTCATTTTTCCGCTTCATAAGTTGGCCAGTATCTACAACAGTTGATTGTAGGGCATCAGACTCCTCAACCTTTTTATTCAACTGATCTTGCAAGCCATGGATATCTGAGCCAAATTGGTCTATATCTTTCCTGAGCTCAGTTCTTTTGTCTATCAGTTGTTCTGTCATATTTGAAAGACCATCATAGAGAAGCTCATGAGATTTTATCAGTTGAGCTTGTTGCTCTAGCCAAGATTGGCTCACTATATCTGCTTCTTCGAAATTATCTTCTGGTGGAACTCGCTCTCTTCGGCCACTTCCTCCGCCTCGGCCTTCATTCTCATGAGTGTTGCACTAATCCTTTGCATAGCCTTTTGATTTTCATCTTGTTGCTCGGCTATTTGCCTTATCATCATGTTCTATTGCTCGGTTGCTTGCCTCATCATGTCCATAATACGAGCCACGCATTCCATATCCTCCACTTCCTTGCTCCTATCAAACTCATAAACATTATTAGAAACATTACAATAAGAGCTCTGAGAAGGATAATAAGAATTAGGACAACCATCCCAATGGCCACCTTGACAACCACACTCAAAACAAATATTTCACCCATCAGATTGAAATTCACAATTTTGCCACAAGTGTGGTCCTCCATAATATGGACATGGATCACCAAAACAAGAATAATCAATATTCAACCAATTATCATTCCAAGATGCCATATCAACAAAGATAGTAAATATTAAACTAAGATACAATAATTTAAAAACTTGAATAGTCAAAGAGTAAAAATCTAATCTAGTAGACAAGTTAATTTCCAAGTCCCCGGCAACAGCGCCAAAAACTTATTGCTCCCAAACGCACACACAAGTATATGTGGTCGACAAGTAATATATGATTGTAAATCCAGATATCGTACCCACGGGGACTTGTAATTAATTATCAACTAAATTAAACTAATAAAATTAATCTATTCAAGTGAATCCTAACGTATGAATATTTAACTACAACTAATTTAGAGTAGCAAACTAAGAAATTAAAGAAACAAGTTGGCGAAATTAGACACGAATCCAAGAAGAGCCGATATTCTAGAGCTATGGGTTAGCTAACAATTCCGTCGAGTCTTCCACTTAACTTGTCTAATTAATTTATCTGGTTTATTGGTTGACAGGGTTAATATTACTCGTAGCTTTCTCCCGAAGTACTACCCGTCTATTCAAGCTAACCTAACGCATATATTCCTATGGAATTAGAAATAACAAGAACGCATTAATAATTCATGTATAGTAACCAAGTAAGGCGATTGGGTATATTCCTATCCTAATCGCAAATGCCCTCCCTGAAGAGTTAAGATCTTGCTTTACTCAATCTTATATGCAATCAAGAATTCCCTCTCCCGAGTTCAATCCTAGTTTCGTAGATAGTATTCAATTGGTGATCAAGCAATCAAATAATTAAACGCAAGATTGATTAAATAAACCAATATTATAAAATAATACAAATAATTCAAGCTTCAAACTACAACGTTCATGTAGCACCCAAAACCCTAGAACTAATAAACTATGAGATTAAAGAAAGAGAAGAGAAAAAAAACTAGTTAGAAGTCTCCTCCAAGCGTGGTGTGTGTTCCCCCACGTGAATTTTCCTTCAAAATATGTTAGCTCTTCTCAAAATTAGGTTTAGTGCCCCTTTTATACTAGTTGGGGTTGTGTAGGGCCGAAATAACCTTGTCCGGACGAACTAGAAAAACTCACGCAATACAGCGTCCCGGCCAGTGCCTAGCGCTGGACCTGGCGCTGAAAACAGTTTTCACCTCCTTTCCTTGTTGCGTTACTTTGGCTTTAACAATTACTCTTTTGTTGTCTCCACTTGGGGGGGACAAAATCCAAAGCGTGTCTCCCTTTTTTTATTATTTTAATTTTCTTTCTTTTTTTTCGCGTTTTATCCAATTTTGCTCTACATGTGATCTTCACACCGTTTTATTTTTACACAGTAAAATATAATATTAAGTATAAAGTTATATAATTAAAATACGATTAAAAATACTAGAACATGAGGCAACAATGAAAAATATATGTATTTTTGGCCGAACATCACATCCACAAAGTCATATTTTAAAATCTAAACTCGCATAATTAATACTTCCTGTAATAGTATCTTGTACATTATTAAGCAATGTATCTATCTTGTATAAAAGTATATGAATACGCATTAACCTTATATAAAAATATATAATAATGTATAAAAGTGTAACGTCGCTAGTTATATTGACAGACTTCTTCTGCGATATAAGTTGTAACTTTAGTTTAAAGAAGTCCAAATCTCCACAAAATTTTGTCTACAACCTCCCGAAACTATTTCTAATAAATCTAAACAACATTTACAATAATTCTTTTTACAAAAATTAAATTCGAAATCATTCCATTTCTTCGAGCTAGTTCAATAGTCTTACCATGCACGTTATAGTTTGAACGTACAAATTATACGTAGTCATATCATTAAGGAGGACCTGCAATGCAACAAAGGTTATATGTGAGTCCCATGAATGGAGAAAATACTAGTAGAAAGAGTTTACCTATTAAATAAATTTAGTGATGCTAGTGAATTTTGGATACTAGATAGTTAAAATAAAAGTAATATATTATAATCAATTATAGATTTAACGAAAAAATAGAGCATAATTGAAGAGTGAGAAAATATATATAGGTGATTCCGATTAGTTGAAAATTTATTTAGTCATATTGTTAATACGTTTAATTTAGAAATTATATAGGTGATATCAATTAGTTGAAAATTTATTTAGTTATTTTGCTAATACGTTTACTTTAGATTCTATATTTATAGGAGTCGTTTAGTCCTATTAGAGATTCTTATGTTGTTAGAAAACATAGAAAACTTTTAGTGCTCTTTATTTTTATTTGTATTATATAAAATATTGGGTTAGAATGAAACTAAATGGAGAAAATGCTTAAGGAAAATTCATATAGCCGATCCTAATATTTAGGATTGAAGCATAATTATCATTGTTTATTATTGTTGCTTGTTTATGTGGACTTATTGGCATCATATTTCATAAATTAATTTTAGAACTTACAAGAAAATAACTTTGAATATAGAATTGTTTACCCTTAAAATCGGATAATAATTAAATTTATAATTGATTTTAAGGATATGTGATTTTACCTAGCACAAATGATAAATATGATAATTAATGCTAGAAACTGACTATAAATAAAGCAAACCAGTATTGAATGCAACTTGGCCTTCGAGCTAGATTGCCCTCGAACCAGTAGAGTATTTAATTAAGAAAAATATGAACTGAACTAAAAAACAAGATAGCATAAGAGAGAGAAATGTATATTATTGCTTTGATTTGCGAGAGTTAGATGATTACAAATGATTAGAACCCCCTTTATATAGTAGAAGAATTCTACTTATGGTACAATTCTAGTTACAGAAGGAAATCCCATGATTGACTAAACAACCGTTCTTGATTTGATCCGTGCTGAGATTTCTGCCACGATCATTGCCCTGTCACGGATATCTCGGCTTTCCATTAATAGGCTTTCTTCGGTCTCGCTCGATGTCTATTTTATTTGGCCTCGATCCTGGATGGTCTCGATCTCGATTGGTACTTCGAATCTCGATCTTGGTACCACACCTTCATGTCTCGGTCTGATATAACACGGAATCGATCATAGGTCTCTCATCCTGGTCTCGATTAAACAAACAAAATTGGGTGAGCCCGGTTTTGACCGTGTACAGATAGTCCCCTTATTTTTTGGAGTGTAATGACAAGAAACGAATTGAGTCTCCGAACATCACCCCGATTTGTCATGACGTCAGCACACTAACGTAAGCGACATAGGTGACCGAAATGTCCCGTCAGTACAGTCCCCCAAACATTTAATGTGTGTCAGTCAATGGTCGGCCACTACCAGCTTTGAACTGTCGCCGTGAAACCAATAAATATGCCTCTTTTCCATTCTTTCATATTTTACTTTTAATCTCTTCTACTCTAATCTTCAAAGTTCTTTGCATTCTTCAAGTTTCTTATCTTCGAGCTTTTGAGTTCTATTGTTTGTTCCTTCTATGACACCAAATATCACAATATTAATTTTTCTTTACTCTCATAAATGGCTAAGACGTCTAAAACTGTTCCTCAAAAAGAGATCGCCTCATCCTCTCAGCCGGCGGTGAGAAAACAACGGCGGAGCCACGCCCTGAGGAGCTTGTTCCTGGGGGTGTTATTAGTTCCGACTTCAAAGTCGTGAAGACATCATCGGTTCCCGGTCGATGTGAACCGGTATCGAGATACATATGCTCGATATCAAAAAGCTTCCTTGAATAGGTGAAGAAGGACTGCAACTGGGGGACAAAGAGGTTATGATACCGGCCCCTAAAGAGGCAATCATAACCCACATGGAAGGGTTCTTGAGTGTTTACACTTACCCTTTCACGTTGGGTCCCCTAGATCCGGTCATTATAGACTTCTGCAAGAAGTATCAGGTGACCCTCGGCCAAATTCACTACTTCTTTTGGAGGATTGTGATACTACTTCGTTTCTTTGCGAGCAAGATCGACAGGCTCCCTTTCACCCTGAATCATTTAATAAGATTGTACAACCTTCGATTTTACTGAGGCGGGTTTATAAAACTCCAACGCCGGGACACCAAGACTTTCATCTCAAGCATAGACGAAGACATAGACCGAGGTTGGATGTGCCATTTCCCGAGAAATAGAATATTAAACGTAAGTATGACTCCGCTTTTAATTTCGGCTTAGTGTTTCACTTCTTCACCTTCTCTTATCGATATTCTTTTTCGATGTAGTTGTTGCCTGGATGCCGGGTGTAGTTCCACATCTCGAGAGCTGGGTCAGGAGCCCGGTCTCGACATTGACGTATGTTGAACGCGCATGGCGCGATTTATCGAAGGGCCGGTGGGAAGCCAAGAACCATGGTAAGCCTTATTCTTGTCTATAACAATTTGATTAAATTATCCCTCTGAACTTACTCAGTTTCCTTTTTTGCAGGTCTCGAAAAAGATGCAGTCATGAGGCCCCCGTCCGGTAAAGAAGAAACCTTACTCTTTGTCCCGAAGCCGACAAAGGAGAGCAAGAGGAAAAGGGCCTCGATATTGGAGGGGCTGGAGCCTAAGAAGAGAGCGGCTCGTAAGTCTAAGAAGAATGTGATCCTCTTGTCCATGGAGTCAGTTCAACTCCTAAGAGAGGTAGAAGAAGAAGAAGAAGAAGAAGAAGAAGAAGAAGAAGAAGAAGAAGAAGAAGAAGAAGAAGAAGAAGAAGAAGAAGAAGAAGAAGAAGAAGAAGAAGAAGAAGAAGAAGAAGAAGAAGAAGAAGAAGAAGAAGAAGAAGAAGAAGAAGAAGAAGAAGAAGAAGAAGAAGAAGAAGAAGAGGAGAAGAAGAAAAGGATGACGATTCTGGTCTGGTGTCTCGAGAACGAGCTAATACCGAGGGTCAAAAGACCACCAGACCGGTAGAAGCCGGAAATATTCTGCCCCGACCTGATGGGGTCCAAGAGTGGGATTCAGTTGAAGTCCCTGAGCCTACTGGATCTGAAGGTGCCTCACCTCGGGGTGAGAAGGCAACGGAAGTGGTTGTGGGGGCCAGGCTCAAGGCTCTTCGAGATGGAGAGAAAACCCCAAGGGACCCACTTGGGGCAATAGAAATCGGAGATTCCCCATCGTTTCCTTCATTCTCCGAGGAAATGATTCGGGATGCTCGAGCCATAAAGACTTCTCATGTAGAAGGAATCCACATAGAGGAGGACCATTTCCATGGTTATTTCGCCGGGGTCGACGATACTGCTGGGCTGAACGACTTAGAGATACTGAGGAAGAGCTCGGGAAAAACTTCCTCGAGTTTCAGGATGACCATCCCGGCCCCTAGTGTCAATCTCGGGTGCAAATGAACAATCATCATCTCGATCCCGGAGGATGCACGAGTTCTTGTTGCCGTCGTAGGGGTGGCTAGTTACCTTCGGAGTCTGGTCATGGAGGAATACCAAGCTCTGATGGACAAGGTGGGAGTACCGTTTCTCTTTAATGATCCCCAACAGTCTTTGAATAGGGTAAGCCCCAACTACCTTTGTCAATATTAGCTTCTATGCTTGTGTTTTTCTCTTTTTGCCTAACTCTTTTTCTTCTATTTGTGTAGGCCTCGGTGCTTCATCATGAAGCTTTCTTTAGGTCTTGAGGGGAACTGAGCTGATATAAGGCCGAAATTCAAGGGCTCGCTGTGGAGAGAAACGCCCTCAAGCTTCTTAGTTAGCAAAAAGAAGAGGAAGCAAATGGCCTTCAAGCTGAGCTAGGTGCGGCTCACAAAGAACAAAGCGACCTGGCCGAGAAGGTAATAAGAATCTTAGAAGTTTATGACATCGGTTCGTGCGTGACGGCTAACAGCTCAATCCCACAGGTCCATTAGAAGCTCGAGATAATCGGGAAACTTCGTGAAGAAGTGGATGCATGAAATAAGGAATTGTTCAAGAGTTCGAACGATTTTGTACTCATTAGAGTTTTCAAGGCTTGCTATTATCGAAGCCCTTTATGATTTTTCCGAGGGTAGTTTTTTTAACCGGTTTATGAAAATATTCGAAGGCCTATTTTATTATGGAATTCGGACGTCTACGAATCGTGTTAATTTGGCTGTAACCTTTTTAATTCCATACTTGCCTCTTGGGATGGTCGTGGCCTATAAAAATCGAGGGTTGCCTTTAAGGTCTTATGATCTCGAAGGTTTAATAATTCGTTCTTGTCTGTTTTTTGGACAACAGTCCCCGAGTGTGGGGTTAGTTGTTCGAATTTCAGTTATGATTTGCCCTTAAGCATGTTTACACAATAGGTCAAGACTATGAAATTGTAAAGCAGAAATTTTTTCTAAGGCATGAGATATCGGCAAGAAAAAATACTTCTCTTAATAGATGATTATACATGTGTACATGTTTGATGTCAGGGCTCTAGCAACCTATATGGGCACGGTTCATTCGACCGTTTGGCCCTTAAAAAATTTACCTATCGAGACCCTATTATCACATTAGAACTGTCTTAGAAATTTCTGTCATATTCCTTAACTTGAGAATTGTCTTATTTATATAGAGACTCTCTGTCGCTTTGCCGTATACTTACTGGTTAAAAGAAAGAAAGAAAGAAAGGAAAGCTCCAAGAGAAAAATGAGGTGGCAAACATGTAAAAGAATTAGTATTATTTCCTAGGATAGTGTAATCTGATGTGCTTATGATTTTTTCTGGTGTTTGTATTTCTTTGCTTGTTTATATCTGAATAAAAATACAATAGGTCTTCAGCTATAGATGTAAATCATAATAACTTACTTGAATATTATGTGTAATAGAGGAATATAGAGAAGAAATGAAGCTGAGACTCTTTTCTTTATGTGAGGTGGAATGAGAATAATAATTTGCGAAATTGGGATATAAGTGAAGAAGAAATTCAAAGTTCAAAGGCATTGTAACCCCTCCACAAGCTCTTACATTTGCTTGTATTTCTTTTGCTTGCTAAAATGATTTGAGATGCTTGTTCGGCAATTTACACTTATGTTTCCTATGCATACTAGTGCTACAATAGTTCCTTCGCTAAATATCTTGGTTCACACTAGACAGTTCTCTTTGAGAGGAGTCTTAAGTCCTCACTTTATGAGTTGCTGATGAACACATGATCATCTGTATTCCTCTCCAAGATTCTTCTTTGTAGAGAAAAGAAGCCGAAGATCACCAGAAATGCTTCTTCCTCGTAATTTCTCTGCCCGTTTAACTATCTTCTGATCTCGTCCAGCGAAAGAAATTTTGTTATATTATTTCTGAATACTGTTTGTTGAAGTTGTCAATCTTGCATATTACTTGGTAGAAACTTAATCAACACATTACTAAGGTCATGTATTTTTGTAGTTTCATAGAGTGGTACATACCCTAGTTTGAACTTGTTCTTCGTTGCACACAATTCGTATAAGTAGACAAAAGGATTTCTCTAGAAGTGGACAAGAAGATGCAGGAACAATTTGCTAGTTTCTTGACCAGAATGCAACAACAACAGGTACTTGCTCCTTATATAACATTTTCTTTTTCTTTTCTTTCCTTTTTTTGTTGATGATAAAATGATCTAACAGTTGTGGCAGTGTTTACTTGTTTTGAGTTTTATATCAATAGTATTAGTAGTATTTTGTTTGTAAATTTTTGGACTTTGTGTGCTTTTCTGGATGTGTGAGTGCTGCTTTTAGTTTGTAGTTGGCATTTGTTTATGTGATCTAATTATTTGGATCTTACATATAACATATGGTCTTTGAACTTTTAGCATATGTATTAACCACTATTAGTAGCTTTCAGCTTGTTCTTTTTCACTCTAAGCAAGTTATGCAATTCTTTTTTAATAATATTCAGACAGTAAAGTTTCTGCATGTTAATCTCTGAAATTTCCTAAGCCTTTCTGAAGATATCGAATCAAGAATAGAAAATTTTAGATTCATTATTGTAATGTAGACCAGCCTATTGTTTTAACTTTTAAGGAAACAAGTGTAGTAATTAATTCTTTCTTCTAATTGGATTTACATTGACCATAAAATTAAAGAGAGTAATCTTGTGTGAAATTATGTGATATTTGCTTTCATGTTGGCTGCGTAAGATTTAATTAGTTGCAGGGACTATGATAAAATTAAATTGTATAATCATCATACCACGACTAAAGTTGTCTGTAGCTTTCTGAAGGTCAGAGAGGTAGAATTTTTTCCAATGCGCTTGAAAGCAGTGACGTAAATCAGTATCTAGGTTAGGAGCAGGCACCATTGACATGTTCTGTTCTGTACTCTTAGTTTTCCTTTTCTGTA
This sequence comes from Nicotiana undulata, assembly GCA_005239495.1. Taxonomy (NCBI): domain Eukaryota; kingdom Viridiplantae; phylum Streptophyta; class Magnoliopsida; order Solanales; family Solanaceae; genus Nicotiana; species Nicotiana undulata. The sequence goes on along the minus strand of ML270639.1, from coordinate 16,649 downwards.
TTATCTTAATAGAAGGCGGTAAGATATGCTAGAATAAAAAGTATGCAAATGTATGGAAGACCCAATCTTTAGTCTTTTAATGAATCCTTTCCACTGAGATTGAAATTTTCCATCTGAATCTGAAGTGCTGGACTTGAAAGTTGTTGTTTCAGACTCTAATACATCTTCAGAAGCATCTTTGGTAGACTTCTCATATTAGTTATCTTGACCTTAAATTTTACCTTGTGTTGACCTCGGCTTAATGGCTATTTTTTTGCTTTAGTTTGCGTCATTGGTGGAATGAAATTGATCTTTATTGGTGTTGTGAGGTTTTAGAAATTGGCTGTGGTGAAATATTCATTGAGCTTGTGAATTAGTGCTTAATATTTGTCAATTTGTGTGCATTTTTTATGCAAGTTGATGCTTGATGTTAGTGATAGCAGTCGCGGAAGCAGGTTCTTTGTGTACATTTGTTATGCAAGTCGATGTTTGATGTTAGTTACTGGGTTTGTAATATATGCAATTTGTATGCATTTGTTATGCAAGTTGATAATTGGTTTCTTTTGCTTTTAATCTGGTGATGCACTTGTTGGTGTGACTTAATTTAATTCTATTACTCACCAGGCCTTCACATCTGTCTGAACTTTTAACTACGTACTGGACAGACAAGGTCCAACAAGATGTACTTATCTTGTAGTCTTTGGTCTCTAAAGATTAAAAGATTAATCAAGAATGAACAAGTACAAAAGATAGATATATAGATAGAGAGCACGTGAAAGGATTGATCCTTCTGTTTAAGACTTGACATAACCTTAAATATTATAATTATAAGCCTTTTAATTGATACCTTGTACTTTGTGTTTGCTTCTTTCTTTATCATACAATTTTGTCATTTCAAATTTAAGTTGGTTGATAATTCTTTATTTCTGTTTACATGCCTATTCATTAGATTAAATATTGCAACTAGAAGTAGCTAAGGTTAATCAAGTAACTATTTCAGAAATTCAAGTATTTAATAATTGCTTTTGATATTTATTCCTTATTTCAGTGCATAAAAGCAATTCCTAATGTTGGTAAGCACATTTTTCTGTAGTAAATATTGAAATAAAATTGAAGGAAACCCCAAAAGTTGAACTTTTGCTTGTAGTTGTCGTAGTATATTCATAGTAAAAATAAGTGATTTTCCTAATAAGAACACATTGCAACATAAGGAGGACATGATTGCAGCGGAGGTTATACTAGCACCACCGCATCAAATATCTCCTTTACTAGGTTTGCAATATATGCAATTTGTGTGCATTTGTTATGCAAGTTGATAATTGGTTACTTTTGCTTTTAATCTGGTGATGCACTTGTTGGTGTGACTTAATTTAGGTTGTTTTTGGTCATGTTTGATGTTTGAGTTCAGCAGTTTGTGTTGCAGCTCATGGAATGATATGCGAGGCAATTGGATTATGTTTTTGTAAGTTGGATGAGTATAGTGATTCTATTTCCAGTCTTCATCTTGAGATTGTCAAAGTAATCATGTGTTATTTGTTCTTAATAGCAGGGACAAGATTCTTAAACAAAGAAGAGGCGTTAACCAAGGAGGATTATGAAGACACTTAATATTCTACTTTTTATTTTTTGTCGTATGTATATGCATACAATGATAATGAACAATGAATATTATGTAGTATGTATTTAACTAATTTTGTATTTGTGATAGTATTTATAATATTTGACTTGAGATATGTTTTTATTGATTGTTGAATAATTCCGGATTCTTTAAATATTGGTAGCAATTTGATTGAAATGTATTAGAATTTGGCCATTGTATTTGTTGAAAAAAATAGGTTTTTAGTGGCGACAGAACCTTGCTGCAAAAGCAATTAGTATTTATGGCGATCAAAGTTGCCACTGAATCTCAAGCTATTGTAGCGACAAGCGTTGCTACTGAAACTATAAAGGTTTTAGTGGTGATTGAAGTCGCTACTAATTGTAGTCATACAGTGGCGACCTTCCTAAAATTTGTTCTGTGAAACCCTTTTTGTGGCATATTTATTAGTCGCTACAACATATGTCTTTTTGTGGCGACCCCAATGAGTCGTCACAAAAACATTCAGTAATGGTTGTGCTTGCAGCAACCGTAAGGTCGCTACTATATGTCTTTAGCAATGACTTTGTGGGCTTTTGTAGCGACTTGTGTCGCCACTAAAAGTCTGATTTCTTGTAGTGCCCCATAATTGACTAAATAACCGTTCTTGATTTGATCCGTGCCGAGACTGCCGCCACGATCCTTGCCATGTCACGGATATATCGGTTTTTCATTAATAGGTTTTTTTCGGTCTCGCTCTATGTCTATTCTGTTTGACCTCGATTCTGGGTGGTCTCGATCTCGATTGGTACTTTGAATCCCGAGCTTGGTGCCGCGCCTTCATGTCTCGGTCTGATATAACACAGAACCGATCATCGGTCTCCTATCCTGGTCTCGATTAAACAAACAAAATCGGATGAGCCCGGTTATGACCGTGTACAAGAATAAAATAGTTGAAAACATACTTCATGACAATTAAAAGAAAATTTAAAAACAAAATAAATATTAAACATTATATACTAGAGTGTGCGGTGCAGGTAAGTTCTTTCCATACTTCATTGGATTTTGAAATTCTTTTTGTTGGTATAATTATTTGGTAATCGAAATTCACCGACCCAACTAAGTCCTAAGTTATATACTTTTATTTTCAGGACTCGAATCCAAGATCTTTGGTTAAAGGGGCAAAGGATTCCGTTCATCCCGATTCCCACGGCACCCTTTGGTGGTAATTTTGAAATGTTTCCCAAACTTAAGCCACCACATTATATTATTTGAAAGTTTGGAGTTTAAGAAACTAATTATTAATTGCATATTGATACTTTAATAGAGGCAAGAATCTGGTGATAGGTTGAATCATCATTTCCAGTTGCGTGTTTTATCTCAATTTGATTTTTGATACAATTTCCAGTCTTAAGGATTTGTACCACTTTAAGAGATTCATGTGAACCAATTTAAAGATAATCATAATTGCTACTACTTCACGTTACATTTTCTTGCATTTTGTAGGAATAGCCTTCAAAATTTTCTAATGTATATCCTGTGTGGTAATTTTTATATTATTTCAAGGGGTTAATTAACCTTATAAAAGGTCATTTATCATGAGAAGAATGGATATTTAAGTGTCCAAATACATGTCCCTTTTGAAAATCAAGAAAAAAGTCATAAGAAAATTAGATAGCAATTGAGGTTTGAAAGTCTTTTTTGAAAGAATGAATGGAAATGGGTTAAAAATACGCCTAAACTATTGGAAAATGTTTTAAAATACTCTTCATTCACCTATTCGGTTAAAAATACCCCACCATTTAGCTTTTTAGTTCACTTATGTCCTTTGACCGTTAGGTCAATGCTGAATTAAAAATAATAACTATTTAAATTTCATGTGGCAATTTTTTATCGGCCAAAATTAAAACAACTAACTCATTAGAAAGACCCACACATATCTACTAGTTTTTTGTACTAACCGCTTCAAACAATAACCCCACCCAAACAAAAAGTTAAATAATAAAAAAGATAAATAAAGAGGCCCCACTTCGATCAAACTCTATGGAACAAAAGCTCCATGGAAGTGTAGCGAACATATAGACGCAAATTTACTACGTGGTTTTCTTTTTCTTGTTATGGCATCTAGTTCAATTTATATGGTAGACACAAATTGCATTATATGCGAGAAGAGTTTAATTTAACGGAAAGATCTCAAAGTTATTTTTTGGAAGATATCATAAACCGTTGGACTACCCTAGTCTTTCGTCCCACATTATTGTCAAAAAAATCATTGGTTCATTCATACTAGGCTTTTTTTGTTTGTTTAATTTGTTCATGAACCTTTATTCAATGATAATGCTATACATTTTGAGATTATCAAGAAAGTGAACATATGTAAATCCATAGGTTAGATGAAAATGCGGCGTCTTTTTTTTATTCGAGTCAGGTTAGTTTTTTAGGCGGGTTAGTCCGAGAAACGGGTAGAAATGGGTGGATTTTTCTAATAGACTAGATGTTATAATTTCGACCAATAAGAAGTTTCACGTGGAATTTAAATAATTATTCTTAAAATTCAACATTGACCTACGTTCAAAGGGCATAAATAAATCAAAAAAATGAATAAAGAAGTATTTTTAGCTCAATAAATAAATGAAGGATATTCTTAGACCTTTTTAACGGCTCAACAGCATTTCTGACCCTTCTCCGAAAAATAAATACTACACCTCGGTGCTGACCGCTCCTTCAAGTGTGAGCCTCCACTTGGCTACAATATATACAAATTTTTGGATCTCGCGACATAATGATATTTATGAGATTTTAAGACTATAAAAACATGTTATCAAGAATAAACATATAAGTTTAAAGTTTAATTGTTTTTAGGATATACTAATAAAATATATTAATGATAGATTGCGTACATTACACCTCTTTAGGTACGGTTCTATTCCGGACTTTGCTTGAATACGGGATATTTTGAATCGACTAGTCCACGTAGTCAAATTCTTCATTTATTGGCCTTTTTTGTTCTCGTTTGACATCTGATATCTGTTTCAGGGCTCCGACTAACTTCGATTCATGTTGCGTAATGTGCATTAATGTGGTAAGAGCTTTGATGATAGGTTATAATTACATATTTTAGTCGCTTATTACACTCTAGTTTACTGCACTTTAATTGAGTTTGAGCTTTAATCGCTAGTGTTTTGCACTAACTGTGTGTTTTATGCCTTGTAGGAGTGATTCCGAGCTATATAGATGTTATGGAATGAATTTTAGTGATTTGGAGCTTTGAAGTCTGAGTAAAAACTCAAGGAATTAAGCTGGGATCGTGTTCGGGGGTCAAATTTGATAGTTAAGAACAAACGAAGACTCGAGGAGGCATATTGCGCACTGTCTAGTAAAATGGACATAACTTTTTGCTCCGAACTCCATTTAGGTTATATAATATATGGTTGAAAATCTAATTCAAAAGGTTACAATTTTCATGTTTTACGTTTTTCCAAATTCCAAACGTAGCAGGGTGAAAAATACGGTCGAAACCGCAAACCTGTTATAAAGAGATTTGACTGTAATATATTCCAAGTATCAGATTCCTTTATTGCAACATTCATGTTGGTTTAAACTTATAGTCGAATTTCATTTATTATGTAATTATTTTGATACATAACTGATATACTCTTATAGGTTAAAATTCATCAAAAATCTCTTAGAGAAAATCTGCAAATTTATCTTAAATAACTTATCATAGTCGAACTTATAATATTGAAAATAGTATTTCTATCTTCGTAAGACAGAGATAATCTGTATATACACTATCCTTTTCAGATTTCACTAACGTAATTTTACTGAGTATGTTATTGTTGTTGTTCTCGTCGTAGCCGAACCACGCCTAACTATTCAATTATCCACCAGATGGTCAGAAAATAAAATAAATAGAAGGAAAATAACAAAAATTAGTGATGCGTCGTCATCTAGCTTTTCATTTTCATTTACATTTTCATCCTTCCGCTTTTATGAAAAGAGAGAAAAATCATACTGCAAGTTTTTAAAAATATAAAATTGAGCGCCGCCAGATAATCACAACGAAGGACAATAAATAAATAAATAAATAAATAAATAATGAATTCCCAATAGTCAAGAACTCTGATGATATGAACTGGTTAGGCAGGCTAAGATGTAACACATTCATGGTACATAGTCTCTTCTCTGCTTTTCCACGTTTTCATAGTGTCAACACTTGGAATTCTCACGTTCGGGATTGTGATGACGCCAAACATTTTATTTGCTAGGCAAGTCAACGCTAGAAAGTTATTGAACCAATCCTTATTCAACTCAATAAATAACAGTAAATACGTTAAAACGAAATAAAGCGAGTGCGGAATAATATAAAAGTTTTAATATTTACTAGAACCTGAATCTGGAGTCACAATTCACGACCTTCTAGAATTTACTACAAGTAAAAGTCTGAAAGAAACACAATATTTGGACAAAAGAAACAGTGAAAAACAAAAAGATAGAGGGGGACTTCAAGGTCTGCGAACGCCAACAGATCTACCTTGAGTCTCTGATGAACCAGTCCGAGCTGCTACGCCTCTCGATCAGCTGAAACCAATGCCAAAATTTGCACAAGAATGCAGGGTGTAGTATGAGTACAATCGACCCCATGTACTGTGTAAGTGCCAAGTCTCACCTCGACGAAGCAGTGATGAAGCTAAGACGGGTCACTCACACTACAACCTGTGCACAATATATGTAATAAAGACAGAAAAAGGAAATACATAATGGAATAAAGCAGCAAAGTGCAAGTGATAACTACAACTCCAGGAAATAAGCCAGCAACATTTAGAATTCACCAATCCTTAAGTGCAAAACAAAATATCGTAACGTTTACACAACTCAGAGAAATATAAACACATAGGTTGTTGAGGCGCGCAACCCGATCCCATTGTACGTCACATAATCCTCCCTTATTTCCCTATAACAACATAAACAACAATGAATACATATATATAAGTATTGCGGCGCGCAACCCTATCCCACCATATCACAATATCATAAGCATCGTTCACCCTTATACCACCACAACAACCCACCCTTATTACACATGTTGCGGTGTGCAACCCGATCTCACTGTACAATATAGATTCACCCTTATTCCTCCACATTATGTACATTTATTTCATATGTTGCGGCGTGCAACTCGATCACACCATATCAATACCAAATACTCAAAGCACACAGTCAAATTCACAATTCAAATCACGAGAAGCCTTTACAAATCCATAAATACCAACTGAATCAAATAGGAAACCTTGCACAATAGGAGAATCTACATAAGCAATTCTACATAGCGAGAGCAAATCCAGAAGTTTACTACTAGAAGATGCAAGTAAACTAACATGAGTAAATAGTAGGAAATCATGAAGCTAAGAAAAATACCTAATATCATAAACGGGAGAAAACAATGACTAACAAGTAGCAAATAGGCATGGGAACACATGTAGGGCATATAACAATTAAGACAGAGAAAGAGATAATGTAAGGAAAGAGGGAAAACAGGGAAAACAAACGCACATAAGCACTCGCCACTTCACATATACGGCGCTCACATGAATGTCACATAGCAAATAGTCTGAGGGTTCCTAATTCCCTCAAGTCAAGGTTAGCCACAACACTTACCTCACTCCAAAGGCCATTCAATGCTCAATCACAACTTTTCCTCTAGAATCTGCCTCCAAAATACTCGTATCTATCCACAGTTGACTCAATAATATCAATTATTGCTAAAGAAATCAATTACAATGCATAAATTTAGATTTCCCAAACTTTCCCCCCAAAAGTAAAAAATCGACCTCGGGCCCGCTTGATCAAAATCAAAGGTTCGGACCAAAATCCATTTAGCCATTCACCCCCGCTAAATTGAGGTCTAACTCCCAATTTTACAAAAATCTCTAATTCTACCCAAATCCCTAATTTCCACAATAAAAATCCTAGGTTTTAGGTTGAAAACTTATGAAATGCAATAGGTAATTTAAAAAAAAAAGTGGATTAGAATCACTTACCAACAAATTGGGGAAGATAATCTCTTGGGAAAATCATCTCTAGGTTTTCTAGCTTTTGAAATTTTGAAAGAATAAAAAAATCCTGTTTTCAAGTCTATTTTAATCACTAGCGTCAGGCCTTCTTCGCGTTCGCGAAGGGCCTGCCGCATTCACGAAGAGCATGGTCTAAATGGCCTTGCGATTGCGAGTAACGCTACACGTTTGTGAAGGTCTAGCCCCACTTTACTTCCGTGTTCGCGAGATTGATCTCGTGTTCGCATAGAGTTACCTCAACTTCCCTTCCCAGCCTGCTTATTGCTACGCGTTTGCGTGTGACTATTCGTGTTCGTGTAGAGCAAACCTCCCAATGCTTTGTGTTCGCGACCGTAGTCTCGCATTCCGATGGGAGGAAAACCCACCTAGCCTAGTTCACACTTCGCGTTCACGAGAATACCATCATGAACGCGGAGAAGGAAACTAGAAGGCACCTGAAACTTCAGAAAACCAGATTTCTAAGTTTCAAAAACATCCGTAGCCTATCCAAAACTCATCTGATCCCTCAGGGCTCCAAATTAAACATGCACACAAGTCCAAAAACCTCATATGAACTCACTCGCGCAATCAAAACACCAAAATAACGCCTAGAACTACGAATCAGACACCAAATCAAATGAAAATTTCAAGAAAACTTTAAAACTTCTATTTTCACAACTGAACGTCCGAACCACGCCAAATCAACTCCGTTTCTCACCAAATTCGACAGACAAGTCATAAATATCATAGTGGACCTGTACCGGGCTCCAAAACCAAAATACGAACCCGGTATCAACAAAATCAAACTTCAGTCGATTCTTAAATATCGTATAACTTTCAAACTTTCAAACTTCCAATTTTCAATAAAAATCAATAACTCGGGCTAGGGACCTCCGAATTCGATTTCGGGCATACGCCTAGGTACCAAATTACGATACGGACCCACCGGGACCGTCTAAATATATATCAGAGTCTGTTTGCTTAAAATATTGACCAAAGTCAACTTAAATAAATTTTTAAGGCAAAATTCTTATTTTTATCAGGTTTTAACATATAAGCCTTCCGGAAGAACATCCCCACTGCGCACGCAAATTGAGAAAGGTTAAAATGAGGTATTTGAGACCTCGAAACACAGAATTTAAGCTCTAAAATATAAGATGACCTATCGGGTTATCACATATAGGAAACTGTGGAGCAAATTATTTTTTATTTAATACGAAGATTTTATGTGTTATATATAATCTTTTGTGTTAGTTTTTACTGTTCTCTTTAAAATGGATTATATGACTAAATTAACATTTGTAACGGACTACATAACCAAATCTTCTCTCTCTTTCCATCAGCTTATGTGCGGGTGAAAAATGTAGAATTTTAGAGTGAAAGCGTAATTGAAAAAACGGCATGTCAAAATACTATGACAATTATAGAGATTGCATGAATGGTGAGGAGCAGAGGTGGATTCAAGATTTCAAAAGAGTGAGTGCATTGTTACGAAGACGTGAATTTAGAATTTATATTTGATGGATTTAACTTTAGTCGATTACCATGAATCCACTATAGTTTGAAATTATAGTTTAAAATTATATTCTTTTTTAAAATTTTAGTAATTTTTACACACACACAAATATATATATATATATATATATATATATATATATATATATATATATATATATATATATATATATATATGTATGTATGTACTTCGTGTCGAAAACAAGAATGTTGTAAGATTTGAATCGTTTACTTGTAAAGGTGCACAGAATAATAATTGCATGTGCCATAAGAATCTTTAAGCAAGGTGCACGCACATATACTTAAATAATTTTGAAGAGAAATAACATTATTATACAAGGAAAAGGAGTGTCACGTGAACCCACGACCCATAACCTAGATATACGCCTCTGGTGAGGAGGCGGCATTTTTTATGGTACTAGGTTTAATACATCTCAAAGATTGTAAAAGAAAGGGATTCTCTATATAAATAGTCGTCGAATTAATCATTTATTTTCTTTTATTAAGTTGGCTTTTCATAATGACTGGACAACTTATGTACATAATTAAGCAAACAAATACGTCTACTCAAAGAGATAATAGAATCAAATTACTCTAGAATCCTAATTTCTTCCTTGTTTTTTTAGTTGGTTGCTGTCTTTCTTGATCTGTACTTGTCACGATCCGAAGTTTTCATTTTCGGAACTGTGATGTAGCTTAACACTTTACTTATTAGGTAAGCCAACGTTAAAATAATTTTAATCAGTTTTAACAATTCATTTATTAAATAGTGAAGAAACCAAACAACTGGAGTAACGTCTGAATTGAGTGAACGAACCAAATTAAAAACGATGTCGAAATACCGTCCCAAAACTGGTGTCACAAGTACACGTGCTTCTAGAATAATACAAACAACGGTCTGAATAAAAATAAAGTTGTCTGAAAGAAAGCATACATCTAAAATAAAGTAGAAGGGGAATTCAGAGTTGCGAACACCGTGCAACTATACCTCAAGTCTCATCTGATAGCTGAATCAGAGCAAATCTACGGTACGCCACTGGGACCAACTCCACTATCTGCACAAGAAGTGCAGAGTGTAGTATTAGTAAAAACAACCCCACTTACTATGTAAGTGTCGAGCCTAACCTCGACGAAGTAGAGACGAGGCTAAGGCGTGTCACTTACATTAACAATAACAATAATAATAATAACAATAATAATAATAATAGTAACAATAATAATAATGATACAATAATCATAATCATAATCATAATCATAATAATAATCATAATAATCATCATAATAATAATAATAATAATAATAATAATAATAATAATCATAATAATCATAATAATAATCATAATCATAATCATAATCATAATAATAATAATAATAATAATAATAATAATAATAAGAAGAAGAAGAAGAAGAAGAATAATAATAATCGTAATAATCGTAATAATCATAACAATAACAATAACAATAATAATAACAATAATAATAATAATAATAATAATAATAATAATAACAATAATAATAATAATAATAACAAGAATAACAACAACAATAATAATAATAATAATAATAATAATAATAATACTAATAATAATAATAATAACAATAACAATAACAATAACAATAACAATAATAATAATAATAACAATAACAATAACAATAACAATAACAATAACAATAACAATAATAATAACAGGAATAATAACAGGAATAGAGGTAAGATGGAAAATCATATCAATAATTGAAGTCAATTCAGCAGTTACAACCTATTATTTCTTTTATCATTCTGTTGCGGCGTGCAACTCGTTCCCACAATATAATCCTTCAATTAAATTCCGTTGCAGTGTGCAACCCACTCCACCAATATGAACTTAAAATAACATCTGTTGCGGCATGCAACCCAATCCAACAATATAACCTTTCAAATAAATCCTGTTGCGGTGTGCAACCCGCTCCAACAATATAAACTTAAAATAGTATCCGTTGCGGCGTGCAACCCGATCCAACAATATAATCTTTCAAATAAATTCCGTTGCGGCATACAACCCCGCTCCAACAATATAATTTAACAACACTTAAATGTAAAACTACTTCAATAAATATCACAATTAATAAGAAATTATTACGCAACAAGGTATTCAACAATTATAAATTATGTAGGAAACAAATAAGGACAAGTAACAATTAAATATAGAATCAGGGAGAAGATATGCAATTTAACCTATAAAATACTAATTATCAAAAAATAATTCTGGTACAAAAATCACATAAGCAGGTAGCAAATAGTTGGCAATAAAATAGGAGATTCAATTAATATAACAATTAATTCATCAAATAAGGTTATTAATAAAATACTTAAAAACATGGAAAACATGTAATTCGATGACGTATAGACACTCGTCACCTCTTTTATACGTCGATATACATAAAACTCACATAACATATGGTTCATGGGTTCTATTATCTGAAGTCAAGGTTAACCACGATACTTACTTTGCTTCGCAATTCAAGTGATCACTCGACCACGGCTTTTCCTTTCGAATTATTCTCCAAACCAACCAAACCTAACAATTTATTTACCAACAATTCAATTTGAGTATTAGAAATTATTCACAATTGGAAAGTGACCTAATTTAAGTCATTTTGAAAAAAGTCAACTAAAAGTCAATATGGGTCCCACTTTATTCAAAAAGTCACCGAATCCAAACACCCATTCTGATACGAGTTCAACCATACAAATTATCGAATTCCGGTATCAGACTACCTTTCAAATCTTCATTTTACATTTTTGGAAGATTTTACAAAAATCTAATTTTTTTTTCCAATTAAATTCACGAATTCATAATGTAAATAAGTATGGAATCATGAAATATAAATGATTTAGGATTAAGAACATTTACTAAGTTCAAAGTTGTGAATAACCCCTTTGAAAATCGCCCAAACCGAGTTCCCAACTCTATTTTTGTTAAAAATAACGAAACTCCCCATTTATAGGGTTTATGTATGTAGCGCCACAGGTGGTGTGGGGCGCTGCATGTAGCGTCGTTTCAAGAACTCCACAAATCCCAGTGCCAGGGCTAGCGCCCTACGCTACCCTCGGCGCTGGTGATTGAGATTCTTTTTCCTATTTCGTTGGGTCATGGTTATTTCGGTAACCACCACTTTCACACAAGATTTGTTCAAGAACTTTCCTGAGATACCAACCTAAAAATCACGAATCACGCACCGATTCAAGCCTAAGAAACTTAAGAACTTTCGAATTTCAAATTCTATATTCGATGTCGAAACCTATCAAATCAAGCCCGATTGACCTCAAATTTTGTACACAAGTCATAAATGACATAACAGACTTATCAAAATTTCCACAACTGAATTTCGACCCCGATATCAATAAAGTCAACTCCCCGTTGAACTTCCAAACCTTCAATTTCAAACTCTCGCCATTTCAAGCAAAAATCAACTACGGACTTCCAAATAAATATCTGGATACACTCCTAAGTCCAAATCATCATACGAAACTATTGGAACCATCAAAACTCCATTCTGGAGTCGTGCACAAAATTCAAACTTCAGTCAACCTTTTTAACTTTAGCTTCTAAAATAATAATTGTTCTCTCTCGATTTAGTTCTGAATCATCTGAAAATCAAACCCGGCCGCACACACAAGTCATAAATATACATTATGAAGCTACTCAAGATCTTAAGCCACCGAACGAAACGCTAATTCTCAAAACGACAAGTCGGATCGTTTTAGTAGTTGTTTAGATCAGTGCAAATTTTAACTAAAGTGTATTTACGGGAAAGGTATAATAATAGAAAAGGATGGGACCCCTCTCCTTTTTTTTTCTCTCTCCAAGTGCCTGCTTGATTTAGGGGTTGAGCTATCGTATCAGTTACGTGTTCACAAAAACTTAAATAACTTTTATTTAGATCTTATATTTGTATAAAAAAATATTAAATATATATAACTATTTAATTGTAAACTCAATAACTAAATGAGTTATAAGTTTAATAATTAATTCAGAATTTATAAACTTTACTCCCTCCGGTTCATAATAAGTGATCAGTTTCTTTTTTTTATTTAGGTTCATAATAAATGTCTAGCTATGTAATCAAGAAAGAATTCAATTTGTTTTTACAAAATAACTCATATGTACATATTCCTAAAAAGTGTTCTTACTCCTCATATTAAATATTTAATTAGGGGTAGTTTAATCATAATAGATATTTTTGTATATAATTTTATATTTTTTAATTGGCGTGCTAAATGAAAATTGGCACTTATTATGAATGGGAGAGAGTATATCTTAACTCTACCCTGCTTGAATTGGAGACACAAATTATGGTTTAAAGTTAATAGCTTATATCTAATTGACTAAAATAAGACGTTAATTTACCATGGTTAGAAATTTAGCAGGCGTTTGGACATAAGAATTGTAAAATCCCAAAAAATTATGAAAACTTTTTTCAAGTGAAAATGATATTTGAAATTTAGAGTTATGTTTAGACGTAAAATTTAGTTTGAGTTATTTTGAAATTTTGAGCGAAAATTTTAAAAAATAACTTTTTGGATTCGAGTGAAAATTGGATATTTTATGAACATTGATTTCCAATTTTTTTTTTTTTTTTTTTTTTGGATAAAGTCTTTCAGATTTTTAACATGGAAATCAAGTTTCTGAAGATCATTGTTTAGATTAAAAATCAATAGAATTGAATACAAGAAGTGGAAAAAAGCAGAGAACAGGTCAGAGTCGTAGAGCTCCATTTTCGCTGGAAATAAACTAATCAATTCTCACCAGGTTCTTCTTTATCCATTTCAATTCTTTAGAAATCAGTTGCTTTTTGTTTGTACGTTTCTTTTTGTTGCAGTTGTCTCGTAAAAAATTGCGTACAAGGTGTTTGTGAAATTTACTAACTGAACTTTTTGATGTGAACTTTCCTTGCTGAACTTTCTGTTCTTTGCATTACATAGATTTTAACAGGAAAACCATTAACTTAAAAAGTTTATCATCTTAATTTACAAATTAAAAATAGTTTTGAATATCTTATGAGTTAAGGTTAATAGATCATCAAACTAATATATTGCTATGCAATCTTCTCTTCCTGAATACAATTTGTTTGCAAATTGTATACAATGTGTTTGTGAAATTTACTAACTGAGCTTTTTGGTGTGGAATTTCCTAACTGAACTATTTTGTTCTTTGCATTAACTTACATAATTTAAATTAGATTTGAATATCTTATTTAGTCAAGGTTAATAGATCGTCGAATTAATAGTATATTGTTTTGCATTTTTCTCTTCCTGATATAAATTGTAGGGACTATGCCTCGTAATTCCTTTATAAGTCGAGTGTCAGCAAAAGCATCTAAAAAGTAAGCGCTAAATTATGACATGTGTTTGACGTTCTCCTTTTTAATAGTAGATTTATAGAGATCACATCTCAAAATGAACATATGGATGTTTCTTGTTCATTTGAGCCAATAAATTTGGGATGGAATTTGATTCAGATGAGTTTGCATATGAATATACAATGAATATGTTGCCACAATGATTGGGTTTAGTAGGTCTCCCGTAAACAGTCTCTACCCCTTCCAGGATAGGAGTAAGGTATGCGTACACTCTACCCTCCCCAGACCCTTCTGGTGGGATTTTACTGGATTGTTGTTGTTGAATGAATGGGTTTAGTGTTACAAAGGAATTTGCTAACAAAAGTAAAGTCCATGGACATGTGACTTCAAGAAAATTTACATGTTATAAAGAAGGTTATAGGGGATAGACAAGCGAGATGTGATGGTCAAGAAACCTAGAAAAGAAAGTAGGACGAGCTGTTTAGCTCACTTGGTCGTAAGTCGTCAATCAAACGGAAGTTTTCTGTCATTTTATTTGAAGAGAAGCACAATCATCCTGTCGTTCTTCTATCTCTAACTCACATTTTACAATTGTAAAGAAATATTAATCTTTCTCAAGCATATGAAATTGACGTATTGGATGATTTGGGAATATGTCCTAAATCTTCTTTTGACTATGTTAGTCATCAAGCTGGGGAGAAAATCTTCTTTAGGTTATACAAAGAGATCACAAAAACTATCTTCGTGACAAAAGTGAAGAAAGTCTAACGCATTGAGTGGCTCGTAACTTGGTAGGTTATTTTGGAAAAAGAGTAATAAAAGATCCATTGTATATCCTGAGTGCCTTACTTGTAAATAACTAATAAACTAACTTACCAAAATTTCAACCAAGTGTATCAAAATAAAGCTCTTGCAACCAAAAAAAAACAAAAATGGATGGACAAAACTCCAGTTGAATTTCCTATTTCTACTCTACAAACAGTAATATGAGCCAGACTGGCTGTTGTCCGTGTGGAGGACAATTCCTTTATGTGTGCTATAGACAACATGGTTACAATAACAACAACAACATACCTAGTATTATCTCACACTGTGAGGTCTGGGGAGGGTAGTGTGTACGCAGACCTTATCCCTACCTTGTGAGGATAGAGAGGCTGTTTCCAATAGACCCCCGACTCAGAAAAGCAGAGGTACCACATTAATGATAATATATCCAAGAAGGGACAATATCTAAAAGTCATATAAAAGCAGAATAAAACAACAAGATAGTAAGGTGATCAACATCACAGAAAACAATGGTTAGTCATAAAAACCTACTACCAACAGAAAGCGAGACTGCATGCCAATACTACTGATAACACTCTAGACTACCTACTCTACTACCCTAATCCTCGACTTCCATACCTTCCTATCAAGGGTCATGTGCTCGGTCAGTTGAAGCTGCGTCATGTCTTGCTAATCACCTCTCACCACCTCTTCTTTGGCCTACCTCTACCTCTACCTCAACAATATGGCTAGAAAGTATAAAGGAATAGGGACTGTTTTGAAGGGAGAAAACGGAGTATCTCCAGGATTAAAAATAGATGTTTACTTAATTTGTATTTTTGGGGTAACAGAAGTATTATAGAAAATCTGGAACAATATTTAAATTTCTTAGAGGAGTTAGGTGATATGGAGTTTGGTGATATGGAATTAGGTGATACGTAGAATTTCTATTTGTAATTCTAGCTGGATTGTTTGCTTTTTACCATCTTGGTACCTTTGTTAATAATATCTTCCCTTATCAACAATAAAGAAAAGAAAAAGTAAAAGGTAAAATCTGAAAAGAAAGGTGAAGTCATTATCACTCAGTTACAAACAAATTTTCTGTAATATAAATAAAAAGCAAAACCATTTTCACCTCACAATTAAGTGAAATAATTATAATTACACAATTGGTCGAAAAATAAAGACTTTAAAAATTACAGCAAACAAGCTTAGACATACAAAGAAAAAGGAAATTAAAGCAACAAATACATATAAAAGAAAGGAGGGAAAAAACTGCATTAGAATCACAAACTCAACCTCCAAAATCCATTTGAGGCTATTCATTCCCTGTTCATTCTCCAGTTATAGTTTCTTGTGATGCTTCCTCCAGGGATTTTCCTTTGCTCTCTGGCACAAAGAATGTACAAATCATTCCC
>ML270638.1:1157-50528 GCA_005239495.1 Nicotiana undulata | reverse complement strand
GTGGGGGGGAGTCACTGGTTAGGAGTGGGGATGTGTCCATGCCTGGTTGGCTGGGGGGAGGGGGCCTAGTATATAGTTGGAGAGAGGTTGGCCTTTCTCTCTCTCTCCCAAGACTTGAAATTACCTTATCTTGGTCCTAAACTTAACAAGGGAGAAATCAAATGCACAACACCTTAATTGTTTGACCTATTCTCCCAAAAGAAAACCCTTTTTCAAGACAAAATTTGTCTTCAGCCGCCAAAGCCTCTTAAGACTTTGCAGGCTCTTTTTGGTTACTCACTAATCAACAATCAAAAACACATGAAGCTTCAAAACCGTTTCTGCAAGACAACCGCCAGTAATCGTCCAAAAGCTTCAAATTCAATTTCCCTTTAAGCCCCGTCACAAAACTAGATAAATTGACCAAAGAATGTGTCTGGGATTATGCTCCTCGGCGGCAACGATGATAATCACATCAAACCACTATTTACCGTTTTCTTAGAAGAAATTGGTTTATACTCATTATCGATGTAAGACTATAAATCACAAAGTATATAATCCCACATATAAATGCAATTAAGGTTATCTATCTAGATGCAAGTAGGCTCTGATACGATTTGATGGAAAACAGGTATAAACATCGGAAGCTAATAACCAGGATAGCCTGCATGTAATAAAGACAACACATAATCACAAGTTTTAATCAAACACAAAATCGATACTTATCTCTTGAAGCGTGACCGCGATCGCGAAAAGAGCCTTAGAGTAAGAGCGAAAACCGTCTACGAGATCATTCTCCAGTTCCACAGTCTTCTGTTGTGTAACCCAAATAATGCTCGAATTTGCGAAATTCGAGTGAGCGAATTTCTCTTAGGAAAACCATGTAGTAAAACCATAGTCTCCTTATAGAATCAGACCTCTTTATATAGCCACAGGTTTTTGGGTTTAAACATTTTCCTAAACATGTTAGATATTTCTTTTCTACCAAGAAATATGATTCCATTTAATTCCTAATTATCGGGTACACCTGGGACCATAATATTTTATAAATGAGGCTTCTTATTATGGACTTAATTCAAAATATCCGAATTAATACTACCAAAATAAATTACGAATTATAGAACTTTGCTCATACTCCCCTCTTTGTTGAATTTGCGATGAAGAAGTCCCATCATAGGTCAATTAGGGTAAGGGGTTCTTCTGGTTTCCATAGATTGGAGAGTTTGGCCTTGAGTAGGTGGTGTGGAATTTTTTTCCGAAACAGTTTAATGATCAAAGAGTATTTCCATGGTTTGTATACTCTAATTTTATCCTCAATTGACAAAGGGATTGGTATGTTCCCTAGATTTAACTCAAAAGCCTGTGTGTGAGCACTGGATTTAAGCGGCTCATAGCTTGATGATGACGCTAGTTTTTTTATCAAGTAGGAATTCTTTGAAAGAATTTGTATCTATTTTGTCTTCCTCCATAGTAGTGTTTGGAGCTATTTGTGGTATATTAGGAGGTTCCGGTGGTTTTCCAATTGGGGGGAGGGGGGGTTCATTGGTTGAGATTGAGGATGTGTCCATACCTGGTTGGCTGGGGGGAGGGGGTAGTATCTAGTTGGAGAGAGATTGGTATTTCTCTCTTCCTCCTAAGACTTGCAATCACCTTATCTTGGTCCTAAACTTAACAAGGGAGAAATCGCGTGCACCACACCTTAATTGTTTGACCTAATCTCCCAAAAGACAACCTTTTTCCAAGACAAAATTTGTCTTCAGCCGTCAAAGCTTATTAAGACTTTACATGCTCTTTTTGGTTATTTACCAATCAACAATCAAAAACACATGAAGCTTTAAAATTGTTTCTGCAAGACAACCGCCAGCAATCGTCTCAAAGTTTCAAATTCAATTTTCCTTTAAGCCTAGTCACAAAACTATAGAAATTGACTAAAGAATATGTTTGGGATTCTGCTTCTCGGCGATAACGACGATAATCACATCTAACCACTATTTACCGTTTTCTTACAAAAAACTGGTTTATACTCATCATCGATGTAAGACTATAAATCACAACGTATATAATCCCACATATAAAACACCATTAAGGTTAACTATCTAGATACAAGGGATCTGATACGATTTGATGGAAAACAGGTATAAACATCGGAAGCTAATAGCCAGGATAACTTGCATGTAATATAGACAACACATAATCACAAATTTTAATCAAACATAAAATCGATACTTATCTCTTGAAGCGTGACCGCGATCGCGAAAAGAAGTAAGAGCGAAATCCATCTACGAGATCATCCTCCAGTTCCACAGTCTTCTATTGTGTAACCCGAATCATGCTCGGAATTAGCGAAATTTGTGTGTGCGGATTTCTCCTAGGAAAACCATGTAGTAAAACCATAGCCTCCTTATAGAATCATACATCTTTATATAGCCACATGTTTTAGGGTTTAAAATATTTCCCTAAACATGTCGGTCTTCCTTTTCCACCAAGAAATATGATTCCATTTAATTCCTAATTATGGGGTACAAATGGGACCATACTATTTAATTAATGAGGCTTTCTATTATGGACTCAATTCGAAATATCCGAATTAAGTAAAGGTGTATCATCAATATCTAGACCGAGACATGGATTCCTTCAACTAACTATTACTTCACCAATGTATATCATCATTATCTAATTTACCAAGCATACTGATCCACAAAAGAATCTCGCCTTTTAATAAATAAAAATAATATATAATATACAAAACTAATAACAATTATATCAAGATTCAGAGTATAAGTACATTTAGTGGCTAGAGAAGTTATTTTATTAAGTCAGTATAAAATACTTATTTCTACTTGGTCTGTTCAATACATACAAAATGTACTAGCACAAGAAGTCGGAATTAAATCATTCCCATAATCAAGATAAATTATATTTAATCTTGTGCTACAATCATTCCTGATGGTTTAGACAATTCAATCATTAGATTGTGAACATGATCTTTATACTTATAAGAACTGATGATTTAATCTTCCGTGTATAAGCTAAATTCTATATACTAAATCATCTACTATATAAGCAAAAGCACAAACGATATATGATCTATTTAAAATTTTATTAAATTTGAATCAATAATTGTTTCATAATAAATACTATATCCAAACCAAAATTCATGATTAATAGTATATATAGCAATAGAGGATGCCTGCTTAGTGTTTATCACTGATGGTCAATCCTCCTAGCTTAACTTAATTGCTTTCGTCGACTTGTTTGTTCAAATAAAGTTAAGTTACTCTACATTCTAGAAAGTTACATTAGTCCACCTTATTCAACACCAAATACTCATTAATGAAACCTGTTAACTATTCATTTCGCTTGAATTCTTTCGATTGGATGATTTTCCTTTTGTTTTGTCATTTATCTTAGCCAAAAACAATTAATTGTATGCAAAAAAAGATGACTTAATGCAACTAATGCCTTATTGTGCTTGGCTCCTACATAAACAAAGGAACAGTCCTAACTAATACGGATTTTTTTCATTTTCTATTAATTTCAATTCTTTGGAACTTGTAACCTATTTTCAAAAGAGAGTTTGAACCTGAGATTAACACAATGAATGTTTTTCTTTGATCCTATTGGTAATTGAATTTGATGAGGTAAAATGTTATTTTGTGGTGAGAAGGTAGGAAGAAAATGAAAGGCCAATGAGTGAAGATATGTTTGGGCCAAACAAATAAAAAAGAGTAGCCTGGAAATCATCGCTGAACCTCAACCTCAACTCAACGATAAGAAAAATCCACTCAACGCCCATTTCCAACCTCATTCCTCCACGTCCATAATACACCCCTTTTATTTCCTTGTCAACACACATCTGACATCTCTTCACTCTGTCTTCACACTCTCTGCTTTTTGCCGTAAGACAGAACCGTCGAGTGTAGTGACTAGAGAAGAGTGTAATCAATGGCATCAGCTACAGCTTCCCACACTTTGTGCGGCATCCCCGCCACCTCATCATCTACTACCAACAAGGCTATTGCCCCTTCATCTGCTCGCTTCCTTGCCAAAACTCCTCTCCGCCGCCTCGGCTTCGCTGGCGCCGCCGCTGATTCTCTCTTCACCAACCACGTGGCAACTAAGCTCCGATCCCTCAAGGGCTCCTCCAAGCCTGTTAGGGGCGTTGCTTCTATGGCCAAGAAGAGCGTTGGAGACCTCACCGCTGCCGAGTTGAAGGGCAAGAAAGTCTTCGTGAGGGCCGATTTGAATGTCCCACTTGATGATAGCCAGAACATTACTGATGACACTAGGATTAGAGCTGCCGTCCCTACTATCAAGCACTTGATGGCCAATGGTGCTAAAGTTATTCTCTCCAGTCACCTGGTCTGTACCATTTTCTTGTCTGCATCTATCCTTTTTTCTTGAATTTTAATTGCATATCTACCATCTCCCCTTTGTTTTTGCCCCTTTCCCGGTGGATCTTTGTTGTGCCTTTTCTTTTTATTTTTTAATCTCTGTGAACTGAAATTCATAGGAAATTGCTTATCTATGGATGATTAGTCTATTTAGAATTATGAAATTATGATAGCCTGTTAGAAGTCACTGTAACGTGCTTTCAATGTTGTCCTCCTATTTGCTTTCTCTTCGTCCACATTTTGTTAAGGTATCGAGGATATGCCAATTCTTAGTTTATTTTGCTTATTGAAATTTCAGGGACGGCCAAAAGGAGTCACTCCTAAATACAGCTTGGCACCGCTAGTCCCTAGGCTATCCGAACTGCTTGGAATCCAGGTACATCCTGTTGCAATTCATTGTTTAAAAAGAAGTTAGAAAGAAAGAATTAAAGCAAAAGAAATAGTTCATGTCAGATCAAAAGGTGACTATCTACCTTATTTTGCTATTGACTCTTGTATTCTTTACCAATAGGTTGTGAAGGCTGAGGACTGCATTGGTCCGGAAGTTGAGAAGTTGGTTGCTTCACTTCCCGAGGGTGGTGTTCTTCTTCTCGAGAACGTGAGATTCTACAAGGAGGAAGAGAAGAACGAACCTGAGTTTGCAAAGAAACTTGCATCATTGGCAGATCTCTACGTGAATGATGCATTCGGTACAGCTCACAGAGCACATGCCTCTACCGAGGGAGTTACTAAATTTTTGAAGCCTTCTGTTGCAGGTTTCCTCTTACAAAAGGTTAGCTTACTTGATTGTCACTTCCTTGTAGAGGCGGAGCTGGAATTTCAACTTTATGGGTTCTGAATTTTAGAACAATGACTTCAAATGCTAATAAGTGGATTCCATATTTGACATTTGTACTTAATGAACTTCTTTAGCACGGTTTGAGCAAAAGCTACTGGGTTTGGCCGAATCCATACTTGGGCTTCTAGCTCCGCTCCCGCTTCCTTCCATATTGTTTTCTTTGACAAACTGATGGACCATCATAAAACCATCTATGGAAAATTGCACTTAGAAATTTATTTGTCTTAATTGTTCTTTTATTTGTTTCAGGAATTGGACTATTTAGTCGGAGCAGTTTCAAGTCCAAAGAGGCCATTTGCTGCTATTGTGGGTGGTTCAAAGGTTTCATCCAAGATTGGAGTGATCGAATCACTTTTAGAGAAATGTGATATATTGCTTTTGGGTGGAGGAATGATCTTTACCTTCTACAAGGCTCAGGGTCTTTCAGTTGGTTCCTCCTTGGTTGAGGAAGACAAACTAGAACTCGCTACATCACTCCTGGAGAAGGCCAAGGCGAAAGGAGTCAGTCTCTTGTTACCATCTGATGTTGTGATTGCAGATAAATTTGCTCCTGATGCAAACAGCAAGGTTTGCATGCTAAGCTTCTCTCATATAAACATAATATCTGACCTTAGAGCTTTTTGCTGTTGAGATTCTTTAGACTTCCCATCTTGAATCTGTATTGTGATTGGCACTTGATATCAGAGTTTGTTACTTATGGATTGTGTTGAAAATACAATTTTCTTTTTGTTACTGCAGATTGTGCCGGCATCTGCTATCCCAGATGGTTGGATGGGGTTGGACATTGGACCAGACTCTGTTAAGACTTTCAACGATGCCTTGGATACCACAAAAACAGTGATCTGGAATGGACCTATGGGGGTTTTTGAATTTGACAAGTTTGCTGTTGGAACAGAGGTACCAATTACCATTCTTCTCTTCATATTTGTTTTACCGTATGCTGAGCTTTATAAAAGAAATGAAAAAGGGAATACAGCTGGTTTTACATGGCTTTAAAAGTACAGGAAGAGAAATAAGCTGGTTGATATGTCACTTTGTGTGTTAATTTATTATATTTACTTATTGTTCTAATACTTTGGTGGGGGTGCAGTTGTTCTTTTTGTAAATGTTGTTAGTGTTTACCTGAGAATAAACAGTAATAAGAATGTTGGTGTGGTGATAGGCAATTGCAAAGAAGCTTGCGGACCTAAGTGGGAAAGGAGTGACGACTATCATTGGAGGCGGAGATTCTGTTGCAGCTGTTGAGAAAGTTGGAGTTGCTAGCGTGATGAGCCACATATCCACTGGTGGTGGTGCCAGTTTGGAGCTACTGGAAGGCAAGGTGCTCCCCGGTGTCATTGCTCTAGATGAAGCAGACGCCCCTGTTGCCGTGTAAAACAATTTGTACCAATTCTTTTTTCTCCGGTGGTCAACATAACCAGTGGTAATTTCCAGAGTTGATGTTGTAGATTTGTCAGATAATATTGTTATATAATGTCTTTTTTTTAAACTTGTCTAAATAAAGGACGAGTATATCAGTTATAGACAGCTATCCTTTTGATGTCTTTCAACAAACTCTATCCTTGATTGGAGCAACTTCTTTAGACGTAACGTAAGAACTCTGCCATGTTAACAAACTCATGCTGCGTGTTAATGTTCACCTGCCTTTCGCATTAAATGACACCTCTAAGGCAGTTATGCACATATCAAAGTCACAATATGGTAAAACATATACCAAAGCGTTTTGTTGTTGAACATTAATTTCCTATGAAAAAGGAAAAATATAAACACAAAAGAAAGAAAGTGCTCACGGGATATTTGGGATGAGAAATTAAGGAATGTGTATCAGGGCACAAAAAAAGCCCAGAAAAGGCAAACACGGAAATCGCTTCCTTGACTTTCCTCCAGTCTGACTTGTATCCGTCTCATGTGACAAGTTTTAACTTTTGAAATCAAATTGATTAGCTGTAGAAAGAAAAAGAAATCAAGTCTATGGAATTTGGACTTACATTAGAGTGAAAAACTTGAGTGATTATCATCGAGAAGAATGTTCTACTATTTTACTACAATGATTAACGTGTTACTGAATTGGAAATTAAGAAAGTGAATTCCTAGATTAGGGCGTTAACGATGGGCTTAATGCAGTTAAATTGATGATTCCAAGATAAGCTTTTTTCTCCCAGGAAAAAAAGAACTGTGTGAGGAAAGAATTAAAGATGGATCAGTCATTCTAATAGGTGATCAAGTTTCCTTCTCCAATTTAAGACTTTATAGTTTTTTCTGCTTGAGCTGGCTCCAAACTAGTGGTAACATTATCTTTACATTGATAGGCAGCTCAGTGGCTATCATAGTTTATGAGAATCAAATGGAGAACCAATTACATAGAAATAAAGTAATTGGCCTTCAATGCATCACTGAGATTTTACCTTCATCCGTAGCATGTCTTAATGCGTCAATCGCATTTTGATGCGAAGCTAAAAATGCTATACTTTATGTCATTATTTACTCTACGAATTGATTGTAATATTGACTGTTAGTGCTATGTTTGCCCTTAATTGAATTGATTTTATATGTAGGATCATTTGAGAATAAAGTGGAATGAAAGTTGAACAAAGTAGGGTGATTCGGGATGGTTTCAAACCAAGTTTGGATGTTTTGCCGCAGTTGGGTCCTGGGGCTGGTATTGTGCTTCGCGATCGCGAGGGGATGTCCACGATCACAATGAAGGAATTAGTGGGCTGTTATTTTGTGCTATGCGATCACGACAGGAAAGCCACGAACGCAAAAAAAGATTTTGGATGGGGCATCTAGTTAGCTTTCGCGAACGCGAACTCACGATCCTTCGCGAACTCAGGTCCAACGCGAATGCGAAGAAGAAGGTTGGGTCTGGCAGGCATTAAGCCTTCATGAAGGCGGCTCAGGGACCACGAACGCGAAGGTCATGGGTCAGGATGAATCGCGAACGTCACCTGGATGTCGCGAACACGAACAAGAGTTGGGGCAGTAGGAAGCTTTGGCCTTCGCGATCACGAGGCTACTTCAGCGATCGCGAAGCGAAAAGACCTGGGCATATTACATCTTATTTCGGGACTTAGCCCATTACTCTCACATTTTTCACTTGGGATAGGCGAACTTGAGAGCTCTTTTGAGGGGTATTTTAATCAACATCACAGGCCAGTAATTTCTACCAACTATGAGTCTAATACGTAGACTATATATGGATTTAAACATAAAGTTTGTAGAATTCTGGGATTTTCGAAGAAACCTAGAAATGCGATTTTTGGATTTTAACCACGAAATTGGATATGGAATTGAGAATAAATTATATATTTGAGTTTGTGGTGCTATGGATAATATTTATCTTCAAAAAATTTCGGATCCGAGCGCGTGGGCCCGAGGGTTGACTTTGTTGACTTTACGTATGGAGTTGGGAATGTTATTAATTATTATATTACGAGTCTTTGGGTATATTTTGATTGGTTTGCACGTTCTTTGACTAGTTTCAGATAGGTCAGCTTTGGTTTGAGGTGTTAGAGAGGCGTTAGAGCTGGTTATCGGATTTCAGAGCGAGGCTCCTGTCCAACATTGTAAGAGAGAATTTACTCCGTAGGCGTTATATTTGTTATGTGCTACATGTTGTGGGAGCTACACACATATGAGGTGACGAGTGTCCGTGCATATGCTAGAATTCCTAATTATGTCCGGGTAGATTTAGACTCACGTCATGCTTTAATTGTACTATTTGAGTTATTCTTGCATGTTTAAATGCTTTAATTTATATTTAGACTGATAGTAGACTCGCGTAGAGTACCAAACTTACTATTTTAGATACTTGACGAGTTACTTGATTAGCCGTGGAAATTGTACTTCTCTTTACGAATTTCTTCTGCATTGTGCATATTCGTCTGAAAATTTTCTTGAATTTATAAATCACATGTTTATTCGTGAGTGGGGCTAGTGACCCGTGTCATATTCTAATGGGATCAGAGTGAATGCCTTAACAATACTCTTATGGGATCGGGTCGTTCGTCTAGGCGGTATCATATAACACACTCTTATGGGATCGGGTCGTCCGCCTCGGTAGTAATATGTATCATATTCTTATGGGATCGGGACGTTCTCCTCGGTAGGATTATGTATCATACTCTTATGGGATCAGACCGTTCGCCTCGACAGTTCTATGAAACACTCTTATGGGATCGGACTGTTCACCTCGGCAGAATCGTGCGAAATAATTGATAAGGATCAGCGTACTTATGAATCTTCCTGACTTGAGATGTGATATTTTATCTGGTATTGACCATTACGCATTCCATTCAAGGTAGTATTTGGTTATTGAGTACTTCGTATTATTTTTTTCTATTGAGGATCGTGTTATGTACATATAGTTGATCTCACCTTTTTACTTGTCATGCTTTGTACATGTCTACTTTTATTATACTGGTTTTTTGGACCACTAGTAAGTATCAATGTCGATCCCTCATCACTAATTCTTTGGGGTTAGGCTAGATATTTACTGGGTATGCGTTGATTTACGTACTCATACTATACTTCTGCACTAATTATGCAGGTACTAAGACAGGTACATTTGGTGATTATCTTGGCGCATATGCGCAACTGCTAAGGAGACTTTGTGGTGAGTTGCATTCCATGTTACTATCCACAGTGCACGAAGCCTCTATCTTATTCATTTATTTTATCCTATCTATTTTATATTCCGGACAGATGTTGTAGTAGTATTGTATTTCCTAGTAGATACTCATGTGCTTGTGACACCGGTTTTGGGTAACTAGTATATGTTCACAGTTGTATCCAATGTTGTTATTATCACTTCGATTTATGATTCATTCGTTCTCGATAATTTGGTAAAGAAGAACATATGTTTCCATGAGTTCTATATTGAATTAATGAATTCCTAATTTTTAAAGGTTAAAATGGATAATTAAGTGGAGGTTCATGCGTTGGCTTTCCTAACAACATCGTTGGGTACCATCATGACCTATTATGAGATTTGGGTCGTGACAACTTCGTATAAGAGCTTTAGGTTTACGTAGGTTTCAAGAGTCATGATCAAGTCTAGTAGAGTCTTGCGAATCGGTACAGAGACTTATGTACTTATCTTCGAGAGGCTACTGGGATGTTAGGAGAACTTCCCTTTCTTGATTCCTCATCGTGCGATTTGATTTCGTTGAAGCTTATGTCTTCAATTCCTTCTTATTCATTCGTACATGATGTCGAGCACTCGATATTAGTTGGGCACTGATGAGTTGTGGAGATTCTACAGGTGTGGTTGACGAGCGCAAAACACACACTTAAATATGCTCGCTAGTCCAATATAGTATAATATAATTTCGTATCCACATGGATTGGATTTAAACAATGTTCTTGAAGTTTCTAGCTTGATTGCTATCCAAGATGATCAACAATTGAGATTTATATGGTTAAGAACTAAAATTAACTAAGAATCTAGGGTTATTGACTAATGAAAAATCAACGCAAATAATGAGCAAAAAAGGTTATCAATTGGGAGAAGATAGGGTTGATAAGATAGGTGCAAGATAACTTTTTGGGATCTAACTCTAGATAATTCACTTGTAATGTTCAAGTGAGTCTCTCGAATTCACTTGTAATGTTCAAGTGAGTCTCTCGAATTCACTTGGTTATTAGTTCAATTGTTTAGTAGAAACCCCTCTCTCGATTAAGTCTCAACCTCACAAGATTAACCAATTTTAAGCACGTGAAGATATGCAAGAATTCGTAGTGGATTGGTCTTTAGGAGAACCTCTCTCGATTATCCTCCTAACTAGGTTAATCACTAGCCTCTTCCGATTATTAAGAAGAATTACTAAATTCAACCAACAATATATAATGCAAGATATCACAATTTATGCCTCTCTTGATTACATGAACTAGTGAATATAGATGCAACGATTAAAATATCCAAAATGATTCAATACATAAAAACGAGAGTTAATTATCCACAAACAAGTATCAATTGTCATGACCCAAACTGATGGGCCATGACGAGTGCCCGAGTCCTACCTGTCGAACACCCCTAAGCATGCGTCTAAGATACAAACATGAATTAAGGGTAGGTCATGAATTACATATGTCAATAAACTGCTGAATTATGTGAATAACATACGTGAGGAAAACATGTCCAAAAGACATATATACATATACATGCGAAATACGGTAGGGCGAGCCGACAAGGCAGCAATAGACAACTATACATGACTGTCTACAGACCTCTAACAATGTGTACAACTGTATAACGGACGGGACTGAGCCCCGTTATACCCATATATGTATACAAACACATCGTACCAAAACTCAAAGCAGTTGCGGATCAAATGAAGCACACCAACTCTCGCTGATCACGGATCCTAAGAAGGGGGATCGTCAATCTGTCTACCTGCACCTACGGGCATGAAACGCAAGCCCCAGGAAATGGGGGCGTCAGTACGAATATTGTACTGAGTATATAAGACATGAAAATCAGTATATAAAAGACATAGATGAAACATAAAGTAAAGAATTCCACCTGTAAGTCTAAATAACTTTGTGAATCCTGAAACATTTATAATGTCATGCACGTGTGTATAAATGTCATATCATGCATAGGTATAGGTGTACATAACATTATCAAGCTTCTTAGAGCATCCCATCATATCATCTCGGCCACTATGGGCAAAATCATCAATATAATACCAGTTGATCAGGTGGCGGTGTGTATATAATGTCGTAACCTTTTCCTATATCCCATATACATATAATATACACGTATATAACGCCATCTGGTCATGGATCAATGTACATGTATAAATGAATGAAATGCGTAAGAATTAAGTTAATGGGATTTCTCGAAATGTCATAAGATCAATATGCCTTTCGGATAAACTTTATCAACTACGTATTTTCTGAGACCCATGAACAGAAGATATAATAATAAGACACATGGGGAATTAAGAACATAGGTACCCCTAGAACTTCTATGAATAATGTTATTTATGAAAGCTGCGCATTTGCTCGTTTCGTTTATATCATATGGATCATGCCAAAAGGAAAGAAGGGATAGCCTTAACATACCTGAGATGATTTTCTTGAAAATCCCTCTAACACAAGTCAATGCGACAAAACACGTAATGACGTATCGAAGTAGGGAAAAATCTGTATCATATTCTTGAGAAAGATTGTACCGTACTCCCTTAGAATCGCAAATCTCACGCTACTATCGTATTATGAAGTTTCATACGAATTGTTTTGAGGCTCCATCGTTACTTTAGCAAACATAACATCACCTCTTAATAAGGTAAGAAGATCTCTTATAATTGTGGGTTTGTGGGCCCCACTTTTGTGATGACTTGGCCACTAAATTTCTCTAAATGTGCCACTGTGTTACATGAGTTAAGAGTCATTATTTGGGCCTTGATCAAGACCTCATTGGCTGCCACGTTGGGAGGTTTATTAAATCCTATCCAAATATTTCAATTACTTAGTTAATCTCCAACTAAAATTCTAATTACCCAATTATCCACATAACTACGAATTATCTCAAGTTACTCAAAATACTACTCACTTTTAACATATTTTATGCACCTTAGTATCATGGTCATGTGGTGCCTTGTATGACACTAGTCCATAAATACCGGGTATTATAGCTTGGACAGTATTTTATCCCAAATTGACTACCTTCAACGAAACTCATTTTTTTTTATTTGTTTACCCTATGACTTTCACGACACTTACTTATCGCCTCTTACAAATAGCATAAATGCTTATAACCTAAAAAATAATCACATTCTCGAGTCTACGTCGATTAACTTACTATGAAACTTTAATGTATGAAAACGCGAAATGTAACCTCCTTCCCCCTTAGAAACATTCGTCCTCGAATGTTTAACTCCCCGGGATCTATATAAATTTTGGCAGAGTCGTCTTTGTAACAGTACTACTATCAACCCTT
The DNA here is from genome assembly GCA_005239495.1 of Nicotiana undulata. Taxonomy (NCBI): domain Eukaryota; kingdom Viridiplantae; phylum Streptophyta; class Magnoliopsida; order Solanales; family Solanaceae; genus Nicotiana; species Nicotiana undulata. The sequence goes on along the minus strand of ML270638.1, from coordinate 37,372 downwards.
CATGTAGAAAATTCAGTAATTCAATGCCGCATAGGACCACAATCATCAATAACGACAATGGCCTCACACGACCAATGATAATAACTAACACAAGAATCCATACACGTACCTTAAGGTTGTGATGTCTCAGTCGGATCCTTCTTTGGAAGAGAAAACAAGTGAGGATATCTAGACTTCATGTCTTCTTCGGATTCCCATGTCATTTCTTCCACATTATTGTTTCTCCAAAGTACTTTTACCGAATCTACGTCTTTAGTCCTCAATCTCCGAACTTGTCTATCTAGTATAGAAATGGGAGTTTCCTCATATGATAGATGCTATGTGATGCGAACATTTTCAACTGACACGATTCTAGAAGGATCTTTGATACATTTACAGAGCATAGACACATGAAAGACTGGATGTACAGACTCCAAGTCAGAAGGAAAGTCTAACTCATATCCTACCTGGCCTACCTTGCGTATGAACTTATATGGTCCAATGTACCGAGGGCTAAGTTTTCCTTTCTTACCGAACCTCATAATGCCTTTCATCGGTGATACCTTTAGGAATACCCAATCGTCAACATTGAAACTCCATGTCTCGTCATCAATTATCCATACACGATTTCTGACGGCTTTGAGTTGCTAATAGACTTTCCTGTATAAGCTTAATATTCTCGATTTCCTGTTGTACCAACTCTGGTCCTACTAACTTAGTTTCCCCAACATCGAACCATTCTATAAGTGACCTACACTTCCGTCCGTAAAGAGCTTCGTATGGAACCATCTGAATACTGGAATGATAGTTATTATTATACGCAAACTCACAGATGATCATCCCAGCTAACCTTTAATTCGATCTCACAAGCCCGTAACATATCCTCAAGTGTCTTAATAGTACGCTCAGCCTGTCCGTCTGTCTGGGGATGAAATGATGTACTAAGACTTACCTGAGTCCCCAATCCTGTTTGGAAGGACCTCCAAAAATTAGCTGTAAACTGAGCTTCTCTATCCGAGATAATAGATATAGGGATACCATGGTCATACTATCTCTTTAATGTGAAGCCTTGCATAATCCTTTGCGGAATATGTAGTCCTAACGGGCAGAAAATGGGCTGATTTTGTAAGTCTATCAACAATCACCCATATAGAATCGAACTTACGTTGGGTACAAGGTAAACCTACGATGAAACCCATATTAATTACTTCCCACTTCCAAGTTTGAATCTCTATATCCTGTAATAATCCATCGGGGTTTTGATGCTCAATCTTAACCTGCTGACAGTTAGGGCAGTAAGCAACAAACTCCGCTATATCCTTTTTCATTCCATCCCACCGATATATTTCGCTGATATCATGATACATTTTTGTTGCTCCTGGATGGATAGAATAAAAAGAATAGTGAGTTTCTCTCATAACATGCTGACGCAACCCTGCAATGTTAGGGACACATAATCGTCCTCGATATCCGAGGACCCCATCTTCTATAATCTCAAATGGTGTCTTCTCCTTCTGAGGGGTTTTATCCCTATGATGAGCTATCACAGGATCCTCGTACTGGCGTTCCTTCACTTCAGCTACTAAAGAGGATGTTGTCGTGTCCTGAATACTAATTCCAGTATCACCTGAGTCCAGTTATCGAATTCCAAGACTAGATAGCTGATGAATATCACAGGCTATCCCAATCTTCTCTGGTTGTAAATATGACATGCTACCCATATATCAACGGCTGAGGGCATCAACTACTACATTCGCCTTCCCTGGATGGTATAAAATATCAACGGCTGAGTGTTTCAGTAGCTCCAATCAGGGATCGGCTCTTAGCCCATTTTTCTAGAAAAGCTAGCTCTTGCATTAGTAAGTGCATCTAGGAAATTGAAACCTTACTTTCAATGTCACCCTATATGTGTATTAAGAACATATCCTCTTCGAAACATCTTGCGTAAGCCCGAATTATCGGGTCGATTGGCCAAATGGGCCATTGAACTCGGAGGGTATGATATCGAGTATCAACCCCAAACGGCTATCAAGTCTCAAATTTTGGCGGACTTCGTAGCCGATTTTACACCTGCCCTCGTGCCCGAAGTAGAGAAAGAACTCTTGTTAAAAACAGGCACATCATAAGAGTTATGGACCCTTTTCCTTGATGGTGCCTCGAACGTGAAAGGGTCCGGGCTCGACATTGTTCTAAAATCGCCTACGGGCGGTGCAATTAGAAAATCTATAAAACTTCGAAGTTGACTAACAATGAGGTCGATTATGAGGCCATGATTACATGTCTTGAACTGGCCAAAGTCCTAGGAACAGAGGTCATCGAAGCAAAATGTGACTCTCTTCTGCTCGTAAACCAAGTAAATGGGAGGTTCGAGGTTCGAGAAGATAAAATGCAAAGATACTTAGACAAGCTTCAAGTGACATTGCATTGCTTCAAAGAGTGGACCCTGGTTCATATACCTCGAGAGCAGAACAGCGAGGCAGATGCACTCGTGAACTTAGGCTTATCTGTCAAAGATGATGACATAGTCCCGGGGACCGTCGTGCAACTATCCAAATCGGTGATCGAAGAAGGCCATGCAGAAATCAACTCAACGAGTCTAACATGGTATTGGAGAAACAAGTACATCGACTACTTGAAACATGGGAATCTCCTCACAGGCCCAAAGGAATCGAGGGCCCTTCGAGCTAAAGCAACCCGATTTTCACTCGAGAATGGAACACTGTACAGAAGGAACTTGGGACCGGGGGACACCGACTATGTGCTAAGGGAACTCCACAAAGGCACTTGTGGAAATCGCTCCGGTGCCAATTCTCTAGTTCGAAAAGTGATCAGAGCAGGTTACTATTGGGATAGCACGGAAAAGGACACCAAAGAATTCGTTCGAAGATGTGACAAATGCAAAAGATTTGCACCGATGATACATTAACCCGATGAACAACTACACTCAATCCTATCCCTGTGGTCGTTCATGAAATGAGGGATGGACATCGTCGGCCCTCTACCAACGGTGCCAGGTAAAGCTAGATTTATCTTATTTATGACTGACTACTTCTCGAAATGGGTAGAAGCGCAAGCCTTCAAGAAGATAAGAGAAAAATAAGTCATCAAATTCATATGAGACCACATCATATGCCGATTTGGGATCCCCTCTGAGATTACACGTGATAAGGGGAAGCAGTTCATCGGCAGCAAGGTGACGCAATTCCTCGAGGATCACAAAATCAAAAGGATCCTATCGACGCCTTACCACCCAAGTGCGAATGGTCAGGTCGCGTCCACAAACAAAACTATTATCCAAAACTTAAAGAAAAGGTTAGAGAATGCGAAGGGGAAATGGAGAGAAGTGTTGCCCGAAGTACTATGGCCATATTGAACAACTTCGAAGTCAAGCATAGGGGAGACCCCGTTCTCTTTGGTAGATGGGTCCGAGGCATTGATACCAGTCGATGTCGGAGAACCAAGTTCCAAATTTTAGCATGCCACCGAGGACTCAAACAATGAGGCCATGAACACAGCCCTCAAGCTACTAGATGAAAAAATCAAAGCCGCATTAGTTCGAATGGCCGCTCGAAAGCAAAGGATCGAAAGGTACTACAACAGAAGAACAAACCACTGATACTTCGAAGTCGGGGACTTATTTCTAAGGAAATCCACCCTCAACACTTGAAACCCAAACTAAGAGAAGTTAGGCCCTAGTTGGGAAAGACAGTACCGCGTCCTCGGAGTAGTAGGCAAAGGGTCCTACAAACTTAGCACTATGGAAGGCGAGCAACTGCCAAGCAATTGGAACATATCGATGCTCAAACGGTATTATTGCTAAGGTATAACCTTCTTCCTTTTCATTTATGTTTCATGCAAACCTTTTACAGGTGTTCGATTGAGAAGGATCGTAGCACCCTTGGGTTTTAAAGCATGCGTTGCACTATTTTTCCCTTAGATCAAGTTTTATCCCAGATGGGTTTTACTAGAAAGGTTTTTAATGAGGCAACACCTATATGCTACCTAAGGAAAACTCATCAAGTATTCAAGGCTTCTTTTCAATCAACCTCGAATACTGGGGGGCATCACCCTCGGAGGTTACTTTTTCAAATAAATCAATTTATGCTAAAGAGGGCCACGATAGGAGAACGTTTTAATGGGCCAAATGGTCAAATGAACCGTGTCCGTGTAGAATAATCGAGCCCCCGATGGAAAAAGCATGTACGCATGTATCAAGTAATCGAAGTAGCATCCTTATTCATCAAAAAACTTTGTGCCTCGAAGAAGTTCACTATTTTAACATGAAACGGCTCAAGGGCCAAATAGTCCCGAATACTCGAGGACTATCATCGATATTCAACTTACCGAGTCACCAAAGACTCGAGCTCGTAAGACCTCAATGAGGCAACATCGAACCTATAAGACCTCAATGAGGTAACATCGAATCTATAAGACCTCGATGAGGAAAAATCAAACTTATAAGACCTCAACAAGGCATACTCAAACTTATAAGACCTTAAAAAGGCATAACCCCAATATTAAGGCCAAGGCTACATATTCAAACTTGTAAGACCCATAAAAAGGCATACCCTCGATATTAAGGCCGAGGTCATCTCACCCGGGGACTAAAGGCTATGGCCAAAGATAAAGACTACGGTCATACAAAAAGGCTACGGCCAAAATAATGCAGCTCGGAGACGTCCGAATTCCTCCATAAAGCTAAAGGCCTTCAAGTACTTCGAAAAAACCGGTTAAATCAGGCTACCCCTGGCATAAGCGAAGGAGCTTCGATAATATCAGTTCCGAATAATGTAAAGGCTTCAAAAATATCGGCCTTCGAGAGAACCCCATGAGGTACTCAATTATTGTCGCACATCGACTTATAATTGAGGTTCCTATCAATCGAACCGTCAAAAAGTCGGACGAATACAAAAACATGCTAAGGCATAACAAACATTTTAAGTCTTTAACCAAAATGGGGGGAAATTATAGCCTTATTAGAGTTCGAATCGACCCAATACAAAAAGCGCCTAAGGCCCGACATGTAAGAAGCCTAAGGGACAATCTAAAAAGAGCCTAAGGGCTAGAATAAATAGCCTAAGGGACAACTTGAAAAGATCCTAAGAGACAAATTGGAAAGAGCCTAAGGGCCAATGTTTTAAAACCTAAGGGTCAATACCTAAACAACTTAAAGGCCAAAGCACATTGTGCTCGAGACCTCACCTAAGTTCGGACTAGAAAGTCCCGAGCTAAAGCTTAACTCAAAGATCGGACCCTAAATGGTCAACTATTATCGATTGTTTATCAAGCACAAAAACCTAAGGGCTTTATATTCTAAGCCCAACACATTGGGTTGATTATCGACAAGCATCAAATTTCATTTCAAAAGCAAAGGCAAGACAGGAATTTACTAAGAACGAAGATGAAGCAAAAAGATCCTTTCATATAATAGAGTTCACAAAATATACTTACAAAGCTCCCACATGGAGCCCTTACACAAAAATAAGGAAAACAAAAAGAAGCCTAATCTACCGCCGGGGTAACTTGATCGGATGAAGTTCCCTCAGGAGTTGTGCCCTCGACGACGTGGACCTCACCCCCTGGTCATCGACGACCTCTTCCCCCTCGGGGACTTCATCTTCATCTTCGTCATATTCCGATCCACTAGCTGAATCCTCATCAGAAGTGAGCAATGCTTCTGATTCTTCTTCTAAGGTTTTCACTTTCTCGATCTCGGCAGAAAGATCGAAACCCTTCGCATGCACCTCCTCGAGATCCTATCTTCGAGACTCTAATCGAGCATGTTCAAGGGCATGAGATAACTTAAGACCGGACTCAACAGACACCTTCCTAGCCCGAGCATTTGCAGCTGCAGCATCATCCCGATACGAGGATATGAGTTCGTCAATCTCCGACTTAATCTGAGATAACTCAACAGCTAATTCAGCATGAAGACCCTTGTATTTGCGGCTCTCTTCCTTCACACCCTGAAGTTGATATACAGCCGAGGTCAGTTTTTCTCGGAGAGTATCTTTCTCGGAGGCTACCTCGTTTATGCAATTCTTTAGCCCGTGGACCTCAGCATTTTTTTACCTCAAGCTCCCCTCGGAGTTGCCCCACTAGGTCATCCTTCTGCTTGAGCTACACGAATCAAGTTAAGACATTAAACGCTAAAGTTAAATAAGCATAAAAGCAAGCTCGCGAAGGCTGTATTACCTGCTCATCGATATCGGCCCGTTCTTGAGACATCTTCTCCAAACGTGCTCGAAGGTCACTCAGTTCCCCCTCCCTTTTGGCGAAAAGAGCTTTGAGCTCATCTGACTCCGATGAGAGCCTCTTATACTCTTCTGCGCAATGGGCCAGCTCGTCTTGTGACTAGGGAAAAGCCTGGTTGTGAGCATTAAGGCCTAAAAACATAAAGGATAAAAGTCAGAAGAGAAAGAATCAAGACTCAAAATAAAGTTGTTAAGTCAAGAGGTTACCTATTTTCGAAGCTTCTCGGCTTTTTCGAAAATGAACGAGGCGTTAAGGTCAGGGATCTCTTCAACCCCAGCGAAGTATCCTTCGAACATATCATTCTCTCCGTGGGATGCCCCCACGCCGGGAGTCTCCATATTTTGGGCATCCCGTATTTGCCTTGGAGAGAATGACGGGCCTGGCGGAGAATCATCTACATTAATGACCCCGACTGGATCAATCAAGGCCTTCTCTCTCCTTCGGGGAGCTTCAGAGTTGGGTTACCCAAGCTCATCAACCAAATGCCGTTCGTCTTGGGACGTATTTTGGCCTTTGGTTGGCTCGGGGACTTTGATTGACCCACCCTCAAGAATCTCTTCAGTTCAAGGTAAGGCCGCATCAGCAACATCTGGTTCAACAGCCTTCGGCTCGGCAACCGTCGGCTCAGCAGACTTCGAAGCGACAGTGCTTCCTCTTCCCCTAAGTACTAGCGGGCAGTCATCATTCTCTTCATCCTCAGCACGAAGACTCTCAGCCACTTCCGGAGTCAAGGCCGCTGAATCGGCCTTAGGCTTTTGAACTTTAGCCTTGTTTGGCTTCGAGGGCTCAACTGGTGATTTTTTCTTTTTCTTCTTCTCCTTAGAGGGCTTTGGGGTTTCTACTTCCCCAGGCGAAGGATGCCTCATCAAAAAAGCCTCCCCGAGGCCTACAAAAGCATGAAGGTTAAGAATACTATCGAGAGGCATTCCCTTTAAGGAATTCAAATACGACAGTAGTGAAACTCACCATGATTCTTGGCCTCCCATCGGGTTTTGGCCAAGTCGCGCCACATGCGCTTAACTTAGGGAGAGGTCGAATCTAATTGTCGAACCCAGCCCGAGAGATCCTTGATGGCACCAGGGTACCACTCGACAGCTGCATCATCGAAGGGAGTTAGTTCACAGGGAAAGAAAATATATCTGATTGAAGAAACATGTTTACTTACGATTCATATTACATACCTCGGGTAGTGGCATTTTCTCAGCAAGGATCAGGTCCGAGGTCCTAACTCGGATGAAGCAGCTCATCCACCCTCGGTCCTTATCCTCGTCGATGCTAGCAAAGAAGGCCTTCGAAGATCGACATTGTAGCTTGATCATGCCACCTCGATAAAGTCGGGGGCTATATAGTCTAATCAGATGATCGAGGGTAAAAGGCATCCCCTCGACCATGTTTGAAAAATACCTAATCAGGTAAACGAATCGCCAGAATAATGGATAGATTTGGCCAAGCGTCACCCGATATTGTCTGCAGAAGTCGAGGATCACTAGGTCTATCAGTGGAGAAGATGGTTCTACCGGACCTAAAGTGAAAGGATATGTGTACACATTGAGGAAACCGACTTTGTCTGTGGTTATGTCTTCTTCGTGTGAAGGAATTTCCACTTGTACTTCCTCCCCGCAACGGCAGTCGACCTTCACTTTCCCAGTTTCACTTAACAGGCTAACGTATCGATACATGGGTTCACCTCGTCCCGCTATCGAAGAAGGTTTTTCTACTTTGAAGTCAAAGGATGTCTCACAACGTCCGGGGATACACTCCTCAACACGAGGTACAACCTTTTTGCTCTTAGACGAGCGTGATGATGAAGGGGCTTTCTCCTTTTGAGGAACGGCCTTAGAAGTCTTTGCCATTTTTTGCTATTAAATCTCAGAAGAAAGGGAAGAATTTGGTTGAGAGATGAACACAAGAAGGGAGTAAGAGTATAAAAGAGTTGATGAAGGTCTCAAGACGTTGTGAAAAGTAAAAGTTTGAGGAGTGAAGGATTGGGGTATTTATAGGGGTCAGTTATGCGTGTTGGAGAAGGCAAAAGGACAGCCAACCGCCATTATCAATTTAAAGCTTTTAGAGAACCATGCAAGTGTGACCTTTGCATGTTCTTTCTGTCACATCAATCACTGACTTCACGTGACTGACGTCATAATGGGGACATCAAACGGTTAAAGAAATCAAATCGTTTCTTACCGTTTCATTCTAAGAAACGCGGGGACTATCTATATACAGTCGAAACTGGGGACCCTAATATCGGGACCTCTATGGCATTCCAAGTCCAATTTCGAGAGGTTCGAAGTAGAGTTTGAAGTTCGACCCCAAACTGCATACCTCGAGAAAGTATATCGGAGGCCCATCACGGCCTACCTCGAAGCAGTGTAAAATCGATGATCGTCTTGGAAAGGCAGGAAATTCCCAAGGACACGTGGTTAGAGCTGATAAGGTCTGCAAGTGATGGTACAAGTCTGTACTAGGCCATTATACAGCTGTACCAATAAAGTTTCTTTGTCATAATTAGGCATGAACTATGTTGGGATTCTCCCCTCCTATATAAAGGGGACCCCAATCATTCTTGTGATACACAACATTTACTGCAATAGAACATTCTCTGCTTTTTCCGTTCTCAACATTGTCTCTCAGCTTTATTATTCTTCATTTAGTGTTCCTCATTTATTGTTCTTCATTTATTTCCATTATCTAACCCCGAGGTCCCCGATTCTAGTGAGTTCGAGGCCCCAGTTCAGTGACAAGAGTGGTTTGGTTATCACATTTTTCTTACTTACACTTATCATTTCTTGATTATTAACTAGTATTAGAATAAATCACATATTTTTAGAACCACAAATAAAATATAATTTATAAAACCATTTTCAAGGTAAACAGGATCCAATTTTGAGAAGTTTGGTTACCTTGTCCTTGATGAATGAATGCTTTACCTGGGACTGGGGCCTTCTCTTTTGTTTTACGTGGCGGAACTTTAGGTCCAAGCTCTATCGATGCGTAGTGTCTCCGGTGGAATCCGTGTCATATCTAGGTGGGACCAAGCAAAACGATCAATATTATCGATAATAAATTTAATGAGTTTTTCCCTGAGCTCGGGGGTTAACCCCGTACCTAGGTATACCTTTCGATCGGGTAGATGCTCGATCAGTATGATTTGCTCCAGCTCTTCGACTTTTGATTTGGTGGCGTCGGAATCCTCGGGGATTATGAAGGATCGAGGGATCCAGTAGTCATCGTCATCGTCCGTTCCTTGCTTCTACGACTAAGTCGAGGCTGGTGGCTGTGATTGCAATTCAGCTTCATATTTTCCTTTGGACTCCAATCCATTTGTTGATGAGAGAATCAATATCGGTATTATTTTGTCGACCGCAAACGTCTCTTTGGCAGCATGTTGTTCCCCATACACCGTTTTTACTCCATCTGGTGTTGGGAATTTCAGCATTTGGTGAAGGGTTGAGGGGACCGCCCTCATGTTGTGAATCCAGGGTCTTCCGAACAGGGCGTTGTATCTCATATGTTACACCCCATATTTTTGTACGTGAAAGTACGCCATAAGTAAATTGATGGAAGCTCGAAAATGAGATATTACATCCCGCATTTTCGTGTGTTAAAGTTACATCGTAAGTTAATCGACGTAAGTTCGGGGATGAGATTTTCTTGAGATTATAAGCATTATGCTATTTCAAAAACATGATGAATAAATTCGTTTAGGAGAGAAGGTAAGCAAATAGAAGAAAATGAGTTTCGTTAAAGGTTGTCGATTTGGGATAAAATACGGGTCGAACGATAATACCCGATATTTATGGACTAGTACCATACAAGGTATCATATGGCTATGATAGTAAGGTATATAAAGTGTATTAAAAGTGAGTAGTATTTTATGTAATTTGAGATAATTCTTAATTATGTGGGTAATTATTTAATTATTGAACTAGTGGTGGAATTAATGGATTGATTAAGAAAAGGGGTAGATAATTGATAAGTAAGGGGGCACTCACGTGGCAGCACCCCTTAAATCCCATGATTGACTATTTAAGTCATTACATTATGTGGCAGAAGTTGGCAAGGCAAGTCCTAAAATAGATATAGTTTATGTTACTACTTGAATTTGCATATACAACCAGCTCAAATTCACTTTATTGAGTCATCCGTTGTATATATTCAATCATACATTGATTTATATATTTCGTGAGTAGAGAGTTCCAGTTACCTTTCAGAACCATATGATTGTTGATAAGGAAAGAATTGAAGAGAAAAAGTGAGATTTAAAGATAAAGAAAAGATACTTACAGCAAGCCTACAACTTGTGGATGTAGAAGAAAAATAAATCAAGCGTCTCTTCTGTTGTTAGTCTAATGAGCGATCTCTGACTGTGGGCATCTAGTGAGTGCTGACCATTGGTTTTCTCGTCTAATGCATGATGATCTAGTTTCTGTTTTTCTGTTTGGGCTCTTTGCTTGGTTGAATTAAGACCACAAACGGAAGTTAATCTCATTCCAACAAGAACAATTCCAACGAGATTTTTTAGCACCGTAGCAACGTGAGATTTTGCGATTCTAAAGGAGTACGGTGTAACCTTTTCCAAGATTATCATACGGATTTTTTCCTACTCCAGGTATATTAAGGCTATCCCTTCTTTCTTTTTGGCATGATCCAAACACTACAAATGAAACGAGCAAAATATGCAACTTTCATAAATGACTCTATTCATAGAAATACTAGGGGTGTATATATTCTTGATTTCCCCATGTGAATTATTATTATATCTTCTGTTCATGAGTCTTAGAAAAATACGTATTTGATAAAGTTTTCCCGAAAGACATATTGATTTTATGGCATTCCGAGAAAATTCGTATTTACTTATTTCTTATGCACTTCATGCATTTATAAATGTACATTGATCTATGACCAAATGGCGTTATATACGCGTATATATATATATATATATATATATATATATATATATATATATATATATATATGGGGGGGGAGGATATGGGAAAGGTTATGGCGTTATATACGCACCACCACCTAATCAGCTGGTATATATTGATGATTTTGCCCACAGTGGCCGAGATGATATGATGGGATGCCCTCAGAGGCCTGATGATGTTATGAAATATGTACCTATGCACGGAATGACATTTATATGCATATGCATGACACTATAAGTATTTCATGATTTATAGAGTTATCCATACTTACAGGTTGAGTCATTTACTCTATATTTCTTCCATGTCTGTTATGTACTTATTTATGTGCCTTACATACTCGGTACATTATTCGTATTGATGTCGCTTTTTGCCTAGGGACGCTGTGTTTCATGTCAGCAGGTCCCGATAGACAGGTTGAGAGTCCTCCAAGTAGGCTATCAGCTCAGCGGAAGATGTTGGTGCGCTCCATTTGCTCCGGAGTTGCTTGTTTGGTCAGTATGGTTTAGACATGTATTGATTAGTATGTCGGGGCCCTGTCCCGGACTTATGACGTTTATGTACTCTTAGAGGCTTGTAGACATATGTCGTATACGTGAAATATTGTATGGCCTTGTCGGCCTATGTTCTGTGTACGAGTGATCATTTTCGGTCTTATAGGCCAGTATGTCATATGTATAAGTTTGTATTTCACCATGCTTTACTTTGGTTCATTTACCTATGATAGAATGATACAAAAGATATGTTACATTGGTACTCGGTTGAGTAAGGTATCGGTTGCCCATCGCGGCCCATCGGTTTGGGTCATGATAGAAGTGGTATCTGAGCAGTTTTGTCCTAGGGAGTCTACAAGTCGTGTCTAGTAGCGTCTTATTTATGGGTGTGTCGTGCACCACACTTATAAGCAGGAGGTTACAGGGCATTTAGGACTGTCACTCTTTCTTCTTACTCCAGATCGTGTGGTAGAGCTCGGTTATAAGAACTCAATTTCCTAAACTCTATCTTATTCATAATACGATGATACCTACATCCAGAAAGACGGTTGGTATGAGATGTAGTTGTGGAAGAGACGATAGGTGAGGCCTTAAGACAACAAAAGAGTATAGGCCATAAAGTCATATCCTCATTTCGAGGAATAAGTTCGTGACTCTAACGTGATTACCAATAGGAAAAGCTAGACCCCAGAATAATAGAGATCAGTATAGGCTGGTGAACAAGATAAACTAAACATGAATTAGGAATTTAGTGATTTGATAATGATCGACATCATGAGAATTTCAGATTTCGTACGGGCAATAACTGAATGGACAACATAAGAAGATTCATGAGAAATTCAGAGAATGGTCATTCAGGAAGACACTTCCCTTAAGTAAGCAATATGAGCAAAGTTAAGATTAAGAGACTGTATGTGCCAGTTATAGTAATTGTCACCTCGCGAGTAAGAAATTTTGTTATCCTTAGTATAGAAAGATTACCGCAAGGAGAGTAAGGGTCATCGATGATGTGAAAGGATGCCAACAATGAAGATGTAGAACATATATAGGCAGATTGTCGTAGCTCCAACTCTTAGTACTCCCCTAAAGGGGGGGATATGGAGTGACGTGATATTAAGTCAAAATTAAGTGGTTCTAGTAACTATGGAATGGTAAAGAAATAATGCGACAAAAATAAGAAAGGGATGAAATTGCACTTATTAAAAGCCTACAGATATGCTACGATTCCAGAACATTACGCAGACACCACGTCAAGGAAAGAAAGTAAGGGTTCCGGCCCGGTATGTTTTCAATAAATAAGGAGTCGGTGCGAAAGGTAAGTTAAGACAAAAGAAATAACCCAAGAATGATTATGCGAAATACTGATATGAGAATGGGCCAACGAGTAGTCAGTAGTTGATTCAGGAAAAACCTAGTTATGGATAGACAAGAGGATACGGACAAATCAACAGATTGTTCAAGATAAACATAATGAACCCCAACATGAGGCATTCAGTCTCATAGATATGACATCATAACCTTGAGAATATTAAGATAGAGGTTGGGGTAGTAAAGGTACCGTGTGAAGATTACAGAGATAAAAGAGAGTGTCACTAGGAAGACAATAAGAAATATTAGCTCAGAAGCAACCCTACAAACACGAGGGCATAAAGGTAAGTACGTAAGGATAATTACAAGTAAGAAAGAACATCAAAAATTCCGCCAGATAAACGATGTAATAAGCTTGCAGCCTTGCAAGAATCAGAGGGTCCTCCCTAAGTACTACAATGAAAGACTAGCTGAGGAAGTAAGGAAGGAGGCTTCAACCTAAGCTCAACAACCTAAATAGGAAGTGATCTTATAACAACAGTCTCAAAACGACATTGTGTACACTATACAAGAAAGTGGCACCTACTGTGGCTAATGAACGGGAAGTAAACTCAGAAATGATATTCAATATCATATGAGTTGTATGGAATTCCAATATGCATGGTCACCAAGGTAAGCTAAGTATGTACGCAAAAAGGGGGCAGAAAGACCTGGAAAAGTAATTGCTTACATTTGAAGAAAACTGAGGTGGAACAAAAAGAATTATACGATTCATGATCCAGAGTTAGTTATGTTATGAACGCACTTAAGAGTTTGGAGTTTTATACATGCACCATATACAGCAGTAGAAGATTCCGGTATAAGTTAAAAGAAAGAATTGAGCCCAGGTCATAGACGAAGGATTAAATAAAGGATTGTATCATGGATATTCCTCAGTGCCCATGAAAGGCTAAACGTAATAACTAAGACCATGAATTGTAGATCGGTAAGTAGCTTAAGCCTACATAAAGGCTGATTAGAAGAAGGAAGAAACTAAAGAGTTACATCAACGAAGTAAATCAGGATTCTGATTATTGGACCCAGAAAATTATAGAAATCATGATTAAGAACATTACAGGATCACTCTTAATATCAGAGGTACCAAGGGATCGTACAACAACCATATTCTATAACAGCCCTACGGTAAAGCCGGTAGTATCAACCTCATAAGAAGTCAGTACGAAGCTCCCACCAGATTGTGTATGCACCAGAGGTGCAAGTATTATAATAGAGCTTCAAGTTATGGACGTGAATTATACCTATGTGGAAGGGAGGACATGAATGAAATAAAAGATACGATGCGAGATTTTAAGGTAAGTAAGGTAAAGGTGAACAACGTACAAGATACTCAAAGGCAGAAGATCGTGAACATGCTTCATATAGAAGGCTAGAAGCGCTGGAATTTAGTATCCAGGAATGATAGCAGCTTTGTCAGCGACATATCGTCCAGCCGATGGTTTCTAGGTATCGAGAAGTCTAACTAAGAGAGTAAAGAATAGTTAGAGACGATGTGATGTCTCGCTTGATATTACAGAATAACACAAGGAAATCTATGATGCAAGCAAGTTTAAGGAAGGTTGCGAGTAGTATAAATAGATATGTGTAGGTCGCAAGCTAAAGTATGGTAAAGCGGAAAAGTTTTGGAAAGACAGAAGTAATGAATAGAACATGCGAGTGAAAAGGTGACGAGAATGGATAAGCCCTCGGGATTAAGCCCATGAAAACAAGAGAGCTGATGGTTTCTCTAAGTTATAGAAAGCTCAGTATAGCCTGAATGAACTCAAAGGAGTCTAAAACTAATAGCATTTTGAAAAGATGGAATGCTGCCCTGGTAGTAGAATAAGGGTGTAATTGTGATAAGATAAAGAATGATGTTTGGGCCTTCGATTGAGTAATGATTTAAAAAGAAAAAAAAAGGATTTCACGAAAGGCATAGGATTAAAATACCCCCATAAGGTAAATCACATTGGGATGCTATGAAATACCGTTGTGGAAGCATTTGTTCGCCCCAGGTGGATCAGTCTAATCATTTCATATGTTCCCCGATGTGATGTGAGCCCTAGCAGCAGTGTTACATAAAAGGTCAGGTTATCAATGGTAGATTATAGATCAATATTGAGGTAAATCAATAATGGATGGATAAAAGTTACAAAGTATGAGATGTGATTAGGCCGACATTCTTAAGATGAACAGTAATGAGGAAGCATTAAATAACTTAGATATATACATATGGGATAAGCAACGTGAATAACCTGGAGTTTGGTAGCAGGCCTCAGTAACGATAAATCGAAGTAAGAGTCATGGTATAGTATGACCGACCTAGATGCAGTAAAGTCATACAGATGGATAAACGGATCTATGAAATAAGGTATAGCAATATTCGTAAGTTCAACAGAGTACCGAGCGAATAACTTCAGTATACCTATAGATGCTCAGAGAGACATTTTATCAAGCTCTGTATGTTTTTACAAAGTGAGACCTAGAGATTGGCTCAAAGATGGAGGAAGGAGAGAGGTGTTGCATAGGCGCACTTGCAAGGTCAGTATCGTACAGGCTGCATGATAGAAGGTAGCAACAGTTATGAGGTTGGAAGGATTCCGATCATAAGCCATGGTGTGGGAAGGAGGTCTAAAGGGGGGAATGCCCTGGCCTTTGGATTTATTCACAGAACAGTTACCTAAATAGAAAGAAGAGTATTAAATTAGTCGCAAGAGCTATGAGTTATGAGAATGATAAGTGCATCAATCAACATTCGAGGAATGTTCCAAACGGGGGAATGATGTTACACCCCATGTTTTCGTATGTGAAAGTACGCCATAAGTAAATTGATGGAAGCTCGGAAATGAGATATTACATCCCGCATTTTCGTGTGTTAAAGTTTCATCGTAAGTTAATCGACGTAAGTTCGGGGATGAGATTTTCTTGAGATTATAAGCATTATGCTATTTCAAACACATGATGAGTAAATTCGTGAAGGAGAGAAGGTAAGCAAATAGAAGAAAATGAGTTTCGTTAAAGGTTGTCGATTTGGGATAAAATATGGGTCGATCAATAATATCTGATATTTATGGACTAGTACCATACAAGGTACCATATGGCTATGATAGTAAGGTATATAAAGTGTATTAAAAGTGAGTAGTATTTTATGTAATTTGAGATCATTCTTAATTATGCGGGTAATTGATTAATTATTGGATTAGTGGGGAAATTAATGGATTGATTAAGAAAAGGGGTGGATAATTGATAAGTGAGTGGCACTCACGTGGCAGCACCCCTTAAATCCCATGAATGACTCTTTAAGTCATTACATTATGTGGCAAAAGTTGGCAAGTACTAAGATAGATATAGTTTATGTTACTACTTGAATTTGCATATACAAGCAGCTCAACCTTCACTTTATTGAGCCATTCGTTGTATATATGCAATCAAACATTGATTTATATATTTTGTGAGTAGAGAGTTCTAGTTACTTTTCAGAACCATTTAATTGTGATAAGGAAAGAATTGAAGAGAAAATGTGAGATTTAAAGGTAAAGAAAAGATACTACATCAAGACTACAACTTGTGGATGTAGAAGAAAAATAAATCAAGCGTCTATTCTGTTGTTAGTCTAATGAGCGATCTTTGATTGTGGGCATCTAGTGAGTGCTGACCATTGGTTTTCTCGTCTAATGCATGAAACATGATCCAGTTTTTGTTTTTCTATTTGTTCTCTTTGCTTGGTTGGATTAAGACCACAAACGGAAGTTAATCTCAATCCAACAAGAACAATGCCAATGAGATTTCCTAGCACCGTAGCAACGTGAGATTTTGCGATTCTAAAGGAGTGCAGTGCAACCTTTTCAAAGAATATCATACGGATTTTTTCCTACTCCAGGTATGTTAAGGATATCCCTTCTTTATTTTTGACATGATCCAAACACTACAAGAAACGAGCAAAATACGCAACTTTCATAAATGACTCACCACGGATGCGGTCCATTTTTGCGCGTTTCGCGGTGACCCCCCGTAGGGGCATTTTTGTCCGAAATTTTCAGCTGAGTATAAATAGTTTCTTTTCTTATTTGTTTATGGAAAGCTTTGTACTAGACATATTTTGGGAGCTCGTGGGAGTTTTTCTACAACAAGTTTTTGTAATTTTAGCTAGATTTCAACATTGAATCCTTCAGTTTTATTTTATAATTCAATTACATGGGTTTTGCTTCATCTATTTCTGTGATTTCTTCATTGATTATGAGTAGCTAAACCCATTATCTAGGGTTGTGGCTCAACCCTAGTGTGGGTAATTAATGGGTTCTCTAAATTAGGGCTTAGATGTTTATGGGTGATGGATATTTGGGTATATTTGTGGTTTTATTATTAAAATTAGAGGTTGCAAACACTAATTGGTATTCAATTGACTTGGGTCCTTCTTTAGAAAGGGGACTTGAGTCTATAAAATCAACCCAACAAGGAATTGGGACGAAATTATGAGAATTGATAGTCCCAATTAACGGGTTAAACCTCGAGAGAGTAAAACCCTACTTGAGCCTAAATTGCTTGTGCAAATTTGATTACCCAATTGACCTTGAGAAAGGAAAATAGGGCAATACCACTCAAACTACAGAGAGGTATAGAGTGGGTAACGTAGGGCATTGGTTATATCATAATTCCCCGAACAACATCTTTTCTTTAGAAATTAGAACTCGCTGATTACCCGCCTAGGTAAAAGTCATAACCCTAGTGCCTTTATCTAATTAGAAAACAACCCAAAAAGACAATAGTTAGCTTAATTGCAATTATAGTAGCCTAAATCATAGTTATAATATAAAACCCAACATTATGAGAAGTGTAATTAAGAACACGAAACACTATTAGATTACGTAGAAACTCAACTCCAAATCATAACTCTCTGAGGAATCGATCCCGACCTTTGGGGTAAAAGCTGCACCGACCCTCATCTTCCTACTTTAATAGTAGTATGGGTGAGAGCCGATCACTTTTTGGCGCCATTGCCGGGGAGTTATACGGTGTTGATTATCTACGTGAATAGTAGTGTTAAGTGTTTTCTTTCCTTCTACTTTTAACGTTTTTGTTGAATCTATTCAGGTTCAAATGACGGATCCCTTAGGAAATGTTATTGCGGGGGAGGAGATATTTGATAACCAAGATGATGAAATCAACCAAGTACCACCTCAAAGAAGGGACCGACAGGCCAATATTCAAGAGGACATTCCAGACCCTCCCCCGCCACCAGCTGCTAGAGCTTCCCCTCGGGTCCTTCCAAACGAGGGGTATGCTAGTGTCATTGTCCCGCTGAGAATTCGGGTGGGAAATTTCCAAATTACCAATGTGATGCTGACACTCTTAGAGCAGCGGGGTTATTTCACCGGAGCCGCACATCAAAATGCTTACAAACATCTTAAGGGATTCGTGGATACCTGCTGGGGTAGTAAACAAATGAATGTCTCGGAGGATGCATTGAGACTTCGGTTATTCCCCTTCTCTCTTTGAGGGAAGGCTCTTTATTGGATCGAGCGGCTTCCCAACCACTCAATATCTACTTGGGATGAGCTCGCAGACAAGTTTATTGCTAAATGTTTCTCCCCAAGTCATATGGCGGCGCTCAGAGATGAAATCTTGGCCTTTAAGCAAGAACCCAACGAGCCTTTGCATGAGATATGGGAGAGATACCGGACCATGGTTAAGGAATGTCCGAACAACGACATGACTGAAGCCATGATCCAGCAGACTTTTTACCGAGGGATAAACATTGTCAATCAATGTGTGGTCAATCGGTTGGCCGGTGGAAACTTCATGAAATTGACCTACCCCGAGGCGTGTGAGGTATTAGATGAGATGGCTGACACATCGTCAGCTTGGCAAAGTAGAGCAAACGTACCTCAAGGTGAGACTGGTGTCAATAGTCTTCACAAAGAACTTCAAGAACAGAGGCAAGCAATTGCCGAGCTCACGATCACTATGAACCAACTTGCAAAGGCCCAGCTTCAATAATTACAACGGCCAAAGAAAGTAAATGCCATGGAGGGAGTGAACCAAAGAAGACCTCGGGGAAATCCTAAGCAAAGCAACAATGATCAAAGTGACCAAGGACAGAGTGGGTATAGTGAAGAAGAACCATATGATGATCAAGAAGAGGATGTTATGTATGCCAATAACTACCAAAGTCAAGAGAACAATCAAAGCAACAATCAAAATTCGAGCAACCAAGGCAACAATCAAAGTTGGGGTAATCAAAGACAAAGAAATTGGGGCAATAACAACAATTCATGAAATTCGGGGAACAACAATAACCAACAATGGGGGAACAACAATGATACTAATTGGAGCGGAGGAAATAACAACAACAATTGGGGTGGTAATGGTAACCGGGGGTCAGGCTCTCAAAGTCCCCCGATGTACCAACAACCAAGCAATCCACCCCCATACCAATCTCAAGGACAAATCTCATCAAGAAATGATATAGGAAGAATTGAACAAATGTTCAAGCAGATGATGGAGCGAAATGAAGACTCTGATTCTTAGTTGGCCTCTCACAACACCTCCATTAGGAACCTTGAAGTACAAATGGGCCAAAATTCTCATGCCTTAAACACACTCCCAAAGGGTGCACTACCGAGTGATACAGTGGTGAACCCCAAGGGTGGGAACAATAATAATACCGGTCACGCCATGGCGGTGACCACGAGAAGTAGAAAAGTTGGTGAAGCAAGTACTTCTAGGAAAAAGAGAATTGTTGATGATGATGAATTGCCCCATGATGAGTTACCAACTGAAATTGAGCAAGTGGTGGAAGAGCCAACTTCCAATGAGGTGAGAATTGATATCCAGGATAATGGGGAGGATTTGCAAAGGAACGTGAACCCGTCTAAGGAACACGTGATTGATATGCCGGAACCGGTGGTCCCTCAAGACAAGGCACCATTTCCTAGGCCCCCTCCTCCATACCCCTAACGGTTGGCGAAACAAAAGCAAGAGACTCAATTCAAGAAGTTTATTGATATGATGAAGAATCTTTCCATCAATGTCCCCTTGGTGGAAGCCTTGGAATAAATGCCCGAGTATGCTAAGTTCATGAAGGACTTAGTCACTAAGAAGCGGTCCATGGAGTGTGAAACCATTAATATGACTCACCAAGTGAGTGCCATAGTACATTCAATGGCACCAAAACTTGAAGACCCGGGAGCTTTTACCATTACTTGCACAATCGGGAGTGCGGATTTTGCTAAAGCCTTGTGTGACCTTGGATCGAGTATAAACTTGATGCCATACACGATATTTAAAACATTGGGATTCAGCAACCTAGGGCGACCTCCATGCATTTGCAAATGGCGGATAGGTCGATGAAGAGGCCCCTAGGGATAATTGATGATGTGTTGGTGCGGGTGGACAAATTCATTTTGTCCGCGGATTTTGTCATATTGGACTGCGAAGTGGATTATGAGGTCCCCATTATTTTGGGTAGGCCGTTCCTTGCAACGGGGAAGGCCTTAGTTGATGTGGAAGCCGGGGAGCTCACTTTTCAAGTGGACAATGAAAAAGTGGTGTTCCATGTGTGTAAATCAATGAAGCAGCCCAACCGTACAGAAGTATTCTCTTTCATGGACCTCGTCACTGAGGTGATTATTGATGATGCAAGCTCTATGATTCATGTTGATGATCCAGTGGAGGCTACCTTATTGGACTACGAGAACACCGTGGTAGATGGAATTCTTGAGAGTACCAATGCCCTTCAAGGCATGGGCTCTTGGTCCCTAAAAGCTATCATTGGACTTGGAGAACCGGAAGACTCCTCCAAAAAAGCCTTTAATTGAAGAGCCCCCAACTTTGGAGTTAAAGCCACTACCCTCCCACCTCAGGTATGAATATCTTGGTCCCTCTCGCACTTTGCATGTCATTCTTTCCTCTTGCCTAACCCAATTGCAGGTAGACTCAACTTTAAATGTGCTAAGGAGGAGGAAGAAAGCAATATGATGGACTCTTGAGGACATTCGGGGAATAAGCCCCGCTTTTTGCATACACAAAATCATCTTGGAGGATGGAGCAAAGCCTTCCATAGAACACCAACGGAGGCTCAACGAGGCAATGCAAGAGGTGGTGAAGAAAGAAATCATTAAATGGCTTGATGCAGGGGTTGTCTACCCAATTTCGGATAGCGCTTGGACCTCTCCGGTCCAATGTGTTCCGAAGAAGGGTGGAATGACGGTGGTCCAAAATGATAAAAATGAACTCATTCCAACGAGAACGGTCACAGGATGGCGGGTGTGTATGGATTACCGCAAGCTCAACAAAGTGACCCGCAAGGACCATTTCCCCTTGCCCTTCTTGGATCAAATGTTAGATAGGCTTGCGGGTCGGGCTTTCTACTGCTTTCTGGATGGGTATTCAGGTTATAATGAGATTTTGATTGCCCCTGAGGATCAAGAGAAGACCACTTTCACATCTCCTTCTGGTACTTTTGCCTTCTCCCGGATGCCTTTTGGTCTTTGCAATGCACCCGCCACTTTTCAGCGGTGCATGATGGCGATCTTTACAGATATGGTTGAAGACTTCCTCGAGGTGTTTATGGATGACTTCAGTGTAGTTGGGGATTCCTTCGATGAGTGTTTGAGCAATCTTGACAAAGTCCTCGCTCGATGTGAAGAGACCAACCTAGTGCTAAACTGGGAAAAGTGCCACTTTATGGTGGAAGAAGGAATAGTGTTGGGTCACAAAATCTCGAGGAATGGTATTGAAGTGTACAAAGCAAAAATTGAAGTGATTTCTAAGTTTCCACCTCCAACTTCGGTTAAGGGAGTCCGGAGCTTCCTTGGGCACGCCGGGTTCTATCGGTGTTTCATTAAGGACTTCTCTAAGGTGGTCAATCCTTTGTGCAAGTTATTAGAGAAAGATGCCAAATTTCATTTTGATGAGAATTGCATGAGTGCTTTTGAATTGTTGAAACACAAGATGACCACAACTCCTATTATCACCGTGCCCGATTGGAGCTCTCCTTTTGAGCTTTTGTGCGACTCTAGTGATGTGGTTGTGGGGGTGGTGTTGGGCCAGAGGGTGAAGAAAATATTTCACCCTATCTATTATGCTAGCAAAATGATGAACTCGGCCCAAATGAATTATACTGTCACTGAGAAGGAGTTATTGGCAATAGTCTTTGCGATGGAGAAATTTCGTCCTTATCTCATGGGTGCCAAGGTCATAGTTCACACTGACCATGTGGCACTCCGGTATCTCATGACCAAAAAGGACTCCAAAGAGAGACTCATGCGGTGGGTGTTGTTACTTCAAGAGTTTGACTTGGAGATTTTTGATTGAAAAGGAAGTGAAAACCAAGTGGCTGACCATCTCTCTCGATTGGAGGAACAAGGCCGACCTTGTGATGAGCTTGAAATTAATGACAGTTTCCCCGATGAACAACTTCTTTCTATGTCAATGCAACAAATGCCATGGTTTCAGGACATTGCCAACTATCTTGTCACTGGTGTTGTTCCTTTTGAGCTCTCTTCTAACTAAAGGAAGAAGATTAGGAGGGATAGCGTGGATTTCTATTAGGATGAACCATACTTATTCAAGATTTGCACTGACGGGGTCATCTGGCGATGTGTACCGGAAGAAGAACAAAGGTCGATTCTTGAGTCTTGCCACTCCTCACCTTATGGTGGTCATCATGGAGGGGCAAGGACTGCTTCAAAGGTGTTGAGTTGTGGTTTCTTTTTTCCTACATTGTACAAAGATGTCGGTGACTTGATCAATAGATGTGATGAATGTCATAGGGCAGGGGGAATTTCAAAGAAAGATGAGATGCCTCTCATTACTATTCTCGAAGTGGATATTTTTGATGTATGGGGTATCGATTTCATGGGCTCGTTTGTTAGCTCTTATGGGAACACATACATTCTCATGGCGGTGGATTATGTCTCTAAATGGGTTGAAGCAGTGGCTCTACCCAACAATGAGGCCCGAAGTGTTATTGCATTTCTCAAGAAGAGCATTTTTACAAGGTTTGGCACGCCTCGTGCAATCATTAGTGATGGGGGGTCGCATTTCTGTAATAAATATTTTGACACTTTGCTTGCGAAGTATGGTGTCAATCACAAAGTTACCACTTCCTATCATCCCCAGGCGAGTGGCCAAGTTGAAGTCTCAAACAGGGAAATAAAGAGCATATTGTTAAAGACGGTCAATGCAAATAGGACCAATTGGTCAAAGAAGTTGGATGACGCTCTTTGGGCTTATAGGACTGCCTACAAGACCCCGATCGGTATGTCTCTGTACCGATTGGTGTTTGGGAAATCTTTCCATCTACCGGTTGAGTTAGAGCACAAGGCCATGTGGGCCTTGAGAAAGTTGAATCTTGAATGGGATGTGGCAGCCAATCTTCGTGTGGAGCAGCTTAATGAACTTGACGAATTCAGATTCCATGCCTACTCCAATTCGTCCTTGTACAAGGAAAAAATGAAGTACCTTCATGATAAATATGCTCGTGGCAAGGAGTTCAAAGTAGGTGACTTAGTTCTCTTGTTCAACTCTCGGTTACGTCTATTTCCGGGAAAGCTTAAGTCAAAATGGAGAGGACCTTTTGAAGTTGTGTTTGTGACTCCATTTGGTGCCCTTGATCTAAAGAACAAAAGTGGGGAG
This sequence comes from Nicotiana undulata, assembly GCA_005239495.1. Classification (NCBI taxonomy): domain Eukaryota; kingdom Viridiplantae; phylum Streptophyta; class Magnoliopsida; order Solanales; family Solanaceae; genus Nicotiana; species Nicotiana undulata. The sequence goes on along the minus strand of ML270638.1, from coordinate 13,737 downwards.
ATTTTCAGAGTTAATGGGCACAAGGTTAAGCACTACCTGGGAAAAATTGATGACAACCATGTAGTGGCACTTCTCCATCTCAAGTGAACATAATAACATGCATCGTGTCGCGACGTTAAATCAGGCGCTTCTTGGGAGGCAACCCATGGCTCTTTATTTTTGTTTTTCTTTGATTTTCTTGGTAGTATAGGACTCATTTTTGGACTAACTGGTGTTGGGATGTTGTAGGATTATTTTGATGCAGGGCAAAAAGCTAAGTGTAGAAATTCCAGCTCTCTGAAGTTTGCAGTGCGGACCGCGATCGATTCTATGCGGTCTGCGGAGCTTGCATGTCCAAAAAGTCTGTCTTTGAAGTTTCCACCGCAGCCGCGGTACCCTTTTTCGTGGACCGCGGTGAACCACTGCGGCCGCGGTTGATTTTTTGCGGACCACGGTGGCCAAACACTAAGTTGCCCAGTAAGCTGAAGGACCGCGGACCGCGGTCGATTTTACGCGGTCCGCGGTGGGTAGGTACAGTGGGTCCCAGGCCCAACTCTATAAATAGGGTCTCAGGGGCTTCATTTTAAACTTTACGCACTTTGACTCTCCACAGTGAAATTTTATCTGTGCATAAATCTTCATACTTTCAAGTGTTCATTTCATTCATCTAATATTCATCCCACATCTAGTAAGTATAATTTTGATTCCATAACTTCTTAATTTTGTTATTTACTTGTTTATTTGGTAGATGTTCTTCTCTTTTTCTCCATTTTTCCTTCTTTAAGCCATTAACCATCTTAGGGTTTGTTCATAATGCTCAATTTAGACCCTTTGTAGTTAATTTCACTGATTAAAAACCTAGGGTTTCACCAATATGTTCATTTGAACTTGTACTAACTGTAAAAATTGGAACCTTAGTTTTGCAATGAGTGCGGTCTGCAGTGCTTTAATGCGGACCGTGGTGCTTTCAAGGTTACAAGTCTCATTTGATGACCGCGGACCGCGGTGCCTTTTTGTGCGGTACGCGGTGGCCCAATGCTGACCGTGATCGTTTTTACGTGGTCCGCGATGCATAACTTCAGAGAAGTGGGTAGTCTGAACCCCGCTTCTCCGCGGACCGAGGTCGTTTTTGTGCGGTCCGCGATGCCTAAGTGCGGACTGCGGTCGATGTTACGTGGTCCGCGGTGTCCTACTTCAGAGAGGATGGTAGTCTGATCCCACCTCACCGCGGACCACGGTCCTTTTTGTGCGGTCCGCGGTCCCAGCTTTTGCAGCTCAATTCTCTGTATCTTATTCTTCTTTGTTCTCTAATCTATGCATTGCTGAATACTAACAAGCTTTACATGAATTCACCTTGCAGATCATGGTCCAATCAAGAGGAGGTTGTCAAAAACCAAGTGGCAGGGGAGAGTCATCCCGGGGGAAAAGCCAAGGGACAATCAAACTGGCCCCCGAAGTCTGGCAAGCTATGAAAGAGACAAGAAAAGCAATCCGGGTCATGGATAGACCTGCTTCCCAATCGGGAAGTGAGTATGTACCCTCCGGAGGAGAGTCTTCAGAACCATACCAGAGCACTACCCAGACTTTCCAGAGAGGTTTAGGTTGACCAATGAGCCCTCTGACTCGCCCCCTGCCCAAGCATCAGCCCATTCTGAGTCGTCTGAAGGCTTAGCTGCAAGGAATGATCATGAAGATTCCACCTCACCCACAACTTCCCTGTCAGATGAACACTCCGGGGATGAAAAAGCAGAAGATGAACCCCAAATAAGGGGTGAACCCCAAGTTGGGGGAGTTTAGAGAACAAGGAAGCCTGAAGCTTGGCAAGGCAGATTCGTGAGTGAGTCGGCCTTTCATAAATTCCAGGAATGGTGGCCGGAGAGGAAAGTGATACTGTAGCACAGGTTCATCATCAAGGATCTATTGCCACTCAACCCTAATGTGAGAAGACAATTCATGGAGAGAAAGGGCTGGGATTACTTCTCTTTCCTTTTTACGGATGCCAATGAACACCTTGTCAAGGAGTTTTACACAAACCTGGCTTATCTGAAAAAGGACTCCAAGGCAACCAAGGTGAGAAATCTGACTGTGCCTTTTGATGGGGCTGCTTTGAACACATATTCTGAATTTGATGATGAAGATGAGACAGAGTACCTAGAGAAGTTGAATGCGGGAGATGAGTCCCTTCATTGGCTAGCGGAGCACTTGGCCATCCCAGGTGAAACCCCTGACTGGTTGCAAGCAGGGAAGGTGATTCTCCAGAGAACACTGAACTTCGAGGCAAAAGGGTGGGAAACATTTGTGTGTAGCAGGATAGACCCCACCTTCCATGAAAATTCTATTCCTCTCTGGCGGGCTGTGTTGATTGCTTCTATCATGGCTGGATACCCGATCAATGTCGGGAATGTTATGTCAATTGTTATTACTCGGGGGTGAATGAAAATGATAGAGCCTACCCCTTCCCAAACTTCCTAACCATGTACTTTGAAGATCAAGGAGCAAAAAAGAGGAAGTTTGACGTGAAGGTGAAGCCCAAATCTCTATTTTCTTGGTACAACCTTCTGAGTGATGACAACCCAAAGGGCAAGAATTTCAAAGGTAAATCCATTGCTTCCACTAGCCAGTCTGAAGAGCCAGTGGTTGTAGTGGAATCTTCTCAGCCCGAGTCAGCCATCCCAGACATTGCTTCAAGCCCCTCCACTTCAGCAGCCCCATGCATTCCTGCATCACGGACATATCCTTTGACTGCCCACAGGCTGAGCCAGTCCCTTGCCAGTATCAACAACTGGATGTATGCAGCTACTTCTAAGTTGTCTGTACTTTCTTCGTTTTTGGCAGCCCAGGCTACACCCCCTCCACCACAGGTACCCCAGTCCGTTGAGGATACTCTCAAGGAACTTCTGGCCAACCAGAAGAAACTCCTTGAAAACCAGCAGTTGATCCTGGAAGCTGTGGATTCTCATGGGAAAGCACTGAATGATCTTAAAAAGGAGACCAAGAGGCTAAAGAAGACTCGTGCATCCAAGGAGTCGGTGAATGAGCTGAGGAAGGAGGTAGATAAGCTTAAGGAGGACCACCTGCCATTAGACTTGCTCCTTCAGGACCCTGCTGTCCAGCCCGAGCTAGAGCCAGAGAGAGAGGCCAGCAAAGAAGAGGAGAGTGTTGCCCCGTACAGATGGTATTGTGATAGAGTTGGCAGACCCGCCAGTGAAGGCCCAGGCTACATAAGAGGTTCAGATCCAGGTCCAGTCAGAGACATAGGGTTCTGGGGACCAGTCACAGGTTCCCACACAATCCATAGAACCCAGGACCCACACTGAGGATCCCACACAGAAAGAGGGCCTATAGGGAGTTTCTCTTTACTCTCTTTCTCCTTATTTTTGTGAACCTTATTTTGCTAGTTAGCATTGAGGACAATGCTAGCTTCCAGTTGGGGGAGTGGCCCTATTTTGGTTTATTTGGATGACTGTATAATTCAGATACTATTTTTATTTTATTATGCTCTCTTTTGACTTTGGTATGTACATAAGTTTATTATTCTAGTACTTTTCATATTTTTCACTTTTGGTCTGTATATAACGTTACTTTCTAATGTATATATTCATCCCTCCCTTATGTATATTCGACTAAATCCCCTCTTGTACATATTCATTTTTACTTTCCACATTTTTCCTTTTTGTAGCTTCTTATTTTATTTCCATAGCTTTTTGTTTTGATTTTTTCGCGTGCAATAAGCCTTTGGTTTTCTTAATGTCACGGTTCTTTCCAAAGGTGGAATTTGGGTGAACCGGGTGGCTCTTCCTGAGGATGGATGGTGTGAAAACCTTCTTAAGGGTTTGAGTCTGTTTTTCTTTTTGCTTTTTGTAAATAATATCTAGTGAATAGAGGTGCCTCAAGCAAAGCTTCACTTGGGCCTAGCACATTTGCCTTTGATCCTATGGTCAAAAATAAATCGTTGTGTTTAGGATGGTGAAAGTGGTGACCTTGAGACTCTTGTGTTGACCGATAATCATCAAATGGTTTTTCGAGACCATTGTGTTGCTCAAAGCATAACTGAGGTCGTTGTGGGCCCCCGAGTCTATTTCTTTAGCAATCCCATAGCATGAGTGGTGATAGTTTGAATTGCAAGTCCAAGTCATGTGCCATTAGTCTAGAACTTGCCCTGAATGTTTGTCTAGGCTAAAATCATAAGTGAAGTTTGACTTAAGAGGTGATTATAGGCTCTCCTTGATCCGAATAGTGACTTGAACATTTCCATAGCCTACCAATCACAATTTTCCTAGTCAACCCTTTTGAGCCTTAGACCTTTTTCTTTCAAAAACCATGATACAAGCCTATACCCATTTTGACCCGCTCTTGGCACCCAATCTTTCCTTAGCACAAGGCAAAAGCATAAGTTTTGGGGAGAGACGAGGAATGCAACAAAGTGAAAAAGAAGGTACAAAAGAAAGAAAAGGAAAGGCAATGAAAAAGAAAGGAAAGAAAAAAAAATCAAAAAGCCAAAAAGAATGAACAAAGTAGAAGAAATAAAGGGAATCAAGGAAAGAAAAGCGATTAAAGGTGTGGAATGCTTGGAAAGGAGAAAAATGATTGAAATGAACAAAAAGGAGTGACAGTGTGTCTCTCTAACCCCTCAGAAAGAGCTAAATGATTCAAGAAGTCAAGAGAATGTGAAATAAATGAAGTGCCTAAGGGAAGATAGAACTCACTTTGACCAAATATTTCCTACCTTTAACCAAAAGCCTTCATCATTTACCCACAAAAGTCCTGTATGATCTTGAGTTGAATGAAGCTTACATTAGTGGTGACTCACATAAGGGGCAAGCCTATGGTACTTTGAGCCGGACTTGAGTCTTTTCTTTGAAAGAGATGAGTGAACTCCCATTATTCTAGTTCTGAGTGTTACAATATTAAGGTGAGGTTTGCTTAGGGAGAGTTGAGGAGTATGAGTTTGGGTTCCACAATGACCAAAGTAACAGTAAGAGTTTCGCTAATGAGTCGAGTCAACTCTTGATGCTCTTGTGTCGCACTGAAATCCATGGTCTTAAAAGGGTCAAATATTGTTAATGACTCATTTGCATTGAGGGAAATTGTTGGTCCCAATTGATGCTAGAAGAGGTTACCTTAGAACAGCTGAATTTTCTTGGAATTACTAAAAAAGGGATGGGGCTTATTTTGTTTGCTTGAGGACAAGCAAAAGCTTAAGTTTCGGGGAGTTGATAACTAGGGATTTTACCTTGTTTTGCACTCTATATTGCTTAAGTTTTGGATGTAATTGTACACATAGTCCAAAAGGCTTACGTGTTGTGCTTGTTGCAGGGTTTAGCCAAAAAGGATGACAAATAGTCAAAGACCTGCTCAGAAAGGAGTGAAACTTGCACAAGTACCAAGAACAACCAAAAAGCCAAAGTCAAACTGACCACCGCGGACCGAGGTCCAATTCTCCACGGACTGCGGTGGTAAGATTCAGAGATTAGTTTTCCAAGGATAATATCACCGCAGGCTGCGGGCCGCGGTCAATTTTACGCGGTCCGCGGTCATGAGATTCAGAGACCCCAGCACTTGAAGCCTAGAAGACCACCGCGGACCGCGGACCTTTTTTCGCGGTCCGCGTTGAAGCCACCGCGGTCGCGGTCCATTTTATGCGGACCGCGGTGGCCAAGTTCAGAGCCTAAATTTGTTGAGCCAAATAGCCTCACTGCGGCCGCGGCCCATTTTGCGTGGTCCGCGGTGACCCCGTAGGGGCATTTTTGTCCAGAATTTTCAGCTGAGTAGAAATAGTTTCTTTTCTTATTTGTTTATGGAAAGCTTTGTACTAGACATATTTTGGGAGCTCGTGGGAGTTTTTCTACAGCAAGTTTTTGTAATTTTAGCTAGATGTCAACATTGAATCCTTCAGTTTTATTTTATAATTCAATTATATGGGTTTTGCTTCATCTATTCATGTGATTTCTTCATTGATTATGAGTAGCTAAACCCATTAGCTAGGGTTGTGGCTCAACCCTATTGTGGGTAATTAATGGGTTCTCTAAATTAGGGCTTAGATGTTTATGGGTGATGGATATTTGGGTTGATTTGTGGTTTTATTGTTAAAATTAGTGGTTGCAAACACTAATTGGTGTTCAATTGACTTGGGTCCTTCTTGAGAAAGAGGACTTGAGTCTAGAAAATCAACCCAACAAGGAATTGGGACGAAATCATGAGAATTGATAGTCCCAATTAACGGGTTAAACCTCGAGAGAGTAAAACCCTACTTGAGCCTAAATTGCTTGTGCAAATTTGATTACCCAATTGACCTTGAGAAAGGCAATTAGGGCAATACCACTCAAACTACCGAGAGGTATAGAGTGGGTAACGTTGGGCATTGGTTATATCATAATTCCTAGAACAACATCTTTGCTTTAGAAATTACAACCCGCTGATTACCCGCCTAGGTAAACGTCATAACCCTAGTGCCTTTATCTAATTAGAAAACAACTCACAAAGACAATAGTTAGCTTAATTGCAATTATAGTAGCCTAAATCATGGTTATAATATAAAACCAACATTATGAGAAGTGTAATCAAGAACACGAAACACTATTAGATTACGTAGAAACTCAACTCCAAATCATAACTCTCTGAGGAATCGATCCCGACCTTTCGGGTAAAAGCTGCACCGACCCTCATCTTCCTACTTTAATAGTAGTGTGGGTAAGAGCCGATCAACCACCACCTGATCAGCTGGTATATATTGATGATTTTTCCCTCAGTGGCCGAGATGATATGATGGGATGCCCTCCGAGACCTGATGATGTTATGAAATATGTACCTATGCACGGAATGACATTCATATGCATATGCATGACACTATAAGTATTTCATGATTTACAGAGTTATCATGACTTACAAGTCGAGTCATTTACTCTATATTTCTTCCATGCATGTTATGTACTTATTTATGTGCCTTACCTACTCGGTACATTATTCGTACTGACGTCCCCTTTTGCCTGGGGACGCTGCGTTTCATGCCCGCAGGTCCTAATAGACAGGTTGAGAGTCCTCCAAGTAGGCTATCAGCTCAGCAGAAGATGTTGGTGCGCTCCATTTTCTCCGAAGTTGCTTGTTTGGTTAATATGGTTTAGACATGTATTGATTGGTGATGTTTTAGAGGTCAATACCACACAAGAATATAGGTTAAATGTGAGGTACCCAATTTTTCGAGTGCTGTCTCACAAGAAGAACCCGGTTCTTCTTTGTGTTACAACCTCTACTGGTGCGAAATAATAAAAGCAATAAAGTAAAAACACAAAGATTTTTACGTGGAAAACAACTGGCTCAAAAGGTGAAAAAACCACGACCTACTCCTTAGTAGGATTTTCTAAAACTCTTCACTAAAAAATTTGAGCCAAACGGACTTACAAAATAAACTCTTTTGTAATCCTAGGACTAACTCTAATCCCTTTGTATCAACTAGCCTCTAGCTAATTTCTACAAGCTTCAAGTTATCTCTAACTTGAACAATGTATACCTATTACAATTGCTTTTATGAAAGCTGAAAAGATATAATGTTAAAACTCCTACTACAATCAACTAAACTCAATACACAAATGATGGAACTGATTCTTCTAGCTGATCTGTAGCCTTTGTATCGCACAATACNNTCTCCTATGCATATACGGTTCATGTGCCAGCTATTCAGTTCAAGAATGTGTGCTCTGATGGACCTGGTTCAACTGGTCAGACATTTGTCAATCTTCAAAACTATGCAGTGACTTGGGTCAACAAATTCCCCCTTTTTGATGATGACAAACTCTGTTCTTAATCCTGTATACACTTCAAACACTTTGTACGATTTTAAGCATTAATCATAGAGAAACCAGGTTCATTAGGTTATAAATATCACTTTGAAATTTTTTTGAAAAGTTCAGCACATATCTTCCCCTTTTTGGCATCATCGAAAAGTTACAAAATGATACTCTTACCAGAAATATTAATTATTGCTCATGGCCATTTGAGGCAACTGCAGGTGCAAAGCATGATTAATCAACACAAGAAAGCAATAAATGTAAGCTAAATAAGAAATTGAGACAAGTTAATAACTAAACAGCATATTCATTGATTAGGAACGAACATCAAACACCAGACAATTAAAAACAAAAATAATCAAAAACCATGAGCAAAATACAGAGTAATCAAAACAAAAACAAGTCCAAAAAGACAGAAACAAGTCCCGAACTGGGCACTGAAGGGTTATTGGGTAGCTCTGGACAGCCTAAGGATAGGAAGGTGCATAGGATGTTGTGGTCTTGGATTGTAGAAGAGAAAGCATCTGTTGAAGAACACCCTCGTTCTTTTCCTTCTTTTTTGCTAATTCATCCCTGAGAGCATCTTGCTCAGCTTCAACCTTAATCACACGAGATTTCAAACGAAGGATCTATATATCCTTGATCTCGCTTTTCTGCACCAGAGTTCTTACTTTGCTGTTGACTGGCTGCTTCCTAGATGAACCAGGTTCATCTGTAGGAACATTGACAATGTAATCACATGTCAGCAAAGTCTCCTTCCCAAAATAATCCTTGGCAGTCGCCATTTCAGCCTTCTTCGCATGAACCCCAAAATGTGCAAGCACAGCTGTCAGAATGAATCCATATGGATTGCATGTGCTTTGGTTCCATTCACAAATCTGTCCAAGATTTGGATGATGAAAGTGGCCAATTTATTTGCTTTTCCCTGTACAGACACTCCATCAGAGTCAGATCCATATAGTTGTCTATGTGCCTTCTTTCTTGTCTGGGCAGCAGGAATTTGATGACAAACTCGAAGAACAACTTGTGCTCTTGCTTCATTTCACTTTTGTAGACCGGCCTGGGTTCAATCTCCCTCTCATTGTCACTGAAGAATCTGGTGATGTTGATTGCTGAGGCCATCCCATCTAGACAAGGCCATCTCTAAGTTGTGTAGTCCTCATAGCCCTCAGTTGGTATGTTCAGAATTTCACCCAGCTCTTTAGCATCAAAGTAAACTTGAACTCCTTTTACCATAGAGGTGACCCTGTCGTCTTTGACAATGGCATTTTCCATGAATTCCACCAATTCAGCCCTTGCCAGCCTGCCTTCCATGCGAAGGACCATGTCCTTCCATCCCTGCACGTCCAGAGTGTCCTACAGGTATCTCATTCTAGGCTCCTCTAGATCTTTGAACAACTTGCCCTTCAATATTGTTCGCTTGCCAAACATTATGATTCTGTCAGTCTCCACATCATCTTCCTTCTCCTCTTCTCCACTCCAGTCTGCACCATCATCTTTCTCCACAACCTTCATTTTCTTTGCCTTGGACCTGGTCCTTTTGGCAGTGCTTGGAGTTGCGGGGGACACATCAGCTGACTCTTTGAAGAAGCCTTAGCCTTTTTGGGTTTTGGTGTCCCAACCACAACTGGAGCAATCTGCTCCTCTTGTTGGACCAGGTCTAACGTCTCCTCTTCAATAACAACAGCCTCAACAGGCTCTCCAATCTTAGATTTACCCTTTGCCTCCTTCTTTTTCCTGCTCGCTTGCAGAGCCTTCTCCAACTTTTCTTCTTCTTCTCTCATAGTATTACGAGTAGCACGCACCTTAGGGACAGGAGCATCAGCAGAAACAGTAGCTTTCCTCTTCTTTGGAGGAACTGGGGTAGATGCTTTCTTGGGCTTCTGAGTCCTCCTTTTCTTGGGGTTATAGGACTCCCCCAGTTTCTTTAGCCTTTCAGCCAATGTCTCGTCCCTAGATGAACCAGGTTCATCTGCTCCTTTCCTTAAGCTTGCTAGACCTGGCGCTGCCTCCTCAACTACACTTCCCCCTAACTCTGTGACTTCATCTCATATATTCTCATGAATGGGACCACAGATATCCAGTATGGTGCCATCCTCCCCAGATCCCCTTACAACTCCATCTCCACCCTCTCTCTCAAGAATTTTACCTTTTCCCAATTCTCTTTGCCTACTTGGCACTTCAACATCTACCACCGACCCAACCAAAACAAACCTGTTCTCATCATTAACAGATTCAGAGATAGCATCAAGATTACCCTGTTCCGAATTTGATGAACCAGGTGCTTCCTCCTCGTTGGTTGATTTAAACGATTCACTTGATGATCTTGACTTAGAACCTTTGTCAGCTTTAATAAGTTCCTCCAAGAATTTTGCCCTAGACCCAAAAGCAACAGATTTCCTGGCAAGAACTTTGACACGACGATTCTTGGGGGCCGGAGTAGGGTTTGGTGTGGGTTTAGGAATAGGTGTGTTTTCAAGAGTTGACGAATTTTTTGGTGATTGAGAACTGTATACAGATGGAGAGTTAGATTCAGATTCAGAATTTCCTCCATCGTAATTAAGATTAGGTGATGAAGTAGAAGAAGAAGCAGGTGCTGGTGAAGACATGATTGTGTGTTGTTAGGAAGAAAAGGCGATTGATCATTTTTGGTTTGTGTAGAATGAGTTGAACTTGGTTCGACGGTTACTTTATGAAGATAAGAGTAATGATGATCTTTTTATAAGATGTGTCTAGGGAGATCACAACGGCAGAGTATTAACTCAAGTGGGAGTCTAATCGATATAGGACTGACATTGATTAGACAATTATTTTCCCCCTAAAACTAGGCTAATTAAGTGAGATGGGACTTCTTGAAAATTGTTCATTTTGGGTAAGTATGAAGTATTTGAAGTTGAACCATAAGTAGATAGAGTCCTGCTCATGTATGACTGTACTTGATTTAATAAATGAATGGAGATGAGAACGTACCTCGTCAGTCAGATGAACCAGCATGGATGAAACAGGTTTATCATGTTAAAATCTTTAATTTGTCTCAATTATCAAAGATAGAGAAACATCATTAGTACCTAGGGAATCATATTAATACATGGCAAAAGAGTATGGCAATAAAGACATGATACTGAGCAATGATTAGTCTGGTTAAGTACCTAAGTAAAGTTTTCTAGCCAAAAAAAAATTCAAATATTTTTTTTTCATTTTTGTTTTTCCAATTAGGTGATCTTAATCATCCCTAATTCAAGCATGTTTCTCTCAAAATGCTCCCTACTCAGTGCTTTAGTGAATATGTCAGCAACTTGATGATCAGTAGCACAAAATTCAATTGAGATCATTCCTTTTTCATAGTTATCCCTTAGGAAATGATGCCTAACATCTATGTGCTTAGTTCTCTTATGATGAACCGGGTTCTTCGTCATACTAATAGCACTAGTGTTATCACAGAAAATAGGAATGCATCCCACATCTATACCAAAGTCCATGAGTTATTGCTTGATCCATAGTAACTGGGCACAGCATGAGGCTGCACCCACATATTCAGCCTCAGCAGTAGACAAGGCTACTGAATTTTGTTTCTTGGTGGCCCAAGACACAAGGCAGGAGCCCAAAAAGTGTGTCATGCCTGAGGTACTTTTCCTGTCAACCAGGAAACCTGCATAATCAGCATCAGCATATTCTACAAGGTCGAAATTACTACCTTTAGGATACCAAAGGCACAAATCAGTGGTGCCTTTCAGATATCTCAAAATTCTTTTTACTGCAGTGAGGTGGGACTCCTTTGGATTTTCCTGAAACCTAGCACACAGTCCCACATTGAACACAATATCAGGTCTACTTGCAGTAAGATACAGTAGAGACCCAATCATTCCTCTGTATACCTTCTGATCAACGGATGAACCAGGTTCATCCACATCCAATTTAGTAGTTGTGGCTATGGGGGTGTCTATTTCCTTTGAATCCTCCATCTTGAACTTCTTGAGGAGTTCTTTCACATACTTTTGTTGATGAATCATTGTTCCATGTGGGTTTTGCTTGATTTGTAAGCCTAAGAAGAAGTTTAGCTCACCCATCATACTCATTTCAAATTCACTCCCCATTAGTGTAGCAAATTCCTTACTAATNCCCCTTTTCCTTTAGGAACAAAGTACTGTCAATTTTGCCTCGTTTGTACCCATGTTCCAGCAGGAATTTTGACAATCGCTCATACCATGCTCTAGGTGCTTGTTTGAGACCATAAAGAGCCTTGTCAAGTTTATATACATGATCAGGTGACTCTTCGCTTTCAAAACATGGAGGTTGTTTGACAAATACATCTTCCTTCAAATATCCATTGAGANTTCCTGAAGACCCACTTTGTGCCAATCACTGATCTGTCTAGTGGCCTGGGTACCAAGTGCCATACTTCACTTCTTTCAAACTGATCCAGATCCTCTTGCATGGCATTTACCCAATCAGCATCTTGTAGGGCTTCACCAATGTTATTTGATTCGATTAAGGATAGGAAGGCATCAAACGCACACAGATTTTTCAAGGAAGCTCTTGTTTTGATTCCGGATGACAAATCTATTATGATGTTCTCAAGAGGGTGAGAACTCTGATATCTGTGTGGTTTGAGTACTAGTAGTTCACTTCTGGATAGTTCCATGTTGTTTTGTTGTTGTGGAACATGATTAGGGCCAAGATTCACATGTTGAATTACCCCTGTCATGTTGCTTGGGGTAGTTGGACGTGGTCCATCACCTGTTCCATCTTCCATGGCTGCTTCAACGTGTTCACTGCTTCTCACCAGTCCAAGCTCCTCATCTTCTGGTTCATGTCTC
>ML270636.1:0-15690 GCA_005239495.1 Nicotiana undulata | reverse complement strand
GAGTCTGCTGAATCTCTCCAGTCTACGCTGCTCATCATCTGCCAAGGCAGGGACCACGAAATCTGGTGCGGCAGCAACATGCTGGACTGGGGCAACTCCCGGTGTCTGAAGCCCCCGAAGAACCTGCTCAGGAGTCCGGGCAGCTGGAGTCTGTATGCCTCCCCCGGCCTGAGATGTGGTAGCAGAAGAAGATAGAGCGACCGCCTGTGCTAAGCTGGTTCAAACTGTCAGAATCTGAGTCAAGGTCTCCTAAAGACCTGGGATCACTATAGGCACAGCTGGTTCCGAGTCTTGCCCCGCTGGAACCTCGACTGCGGGGCCTGATCCTGAGCAATGGGAGGATCCTCAGGTGCTGCCCCACGTACCGGACGGGCTGCACCCTTTCCCCTAGCCTGACCTCGACCACGATGACCTCGGCCTCAAACTGGTCCCGCTGGTGTCGGGTCATCACTGCCGGTAGCACGAGTCCTCACCATCTGTGAGAGGATAAAACAATGAGGGTTTAGTTCCAAGAATCAGCACAGTCACACGACGAAATTCAAGGATATGAAGTTCCTAAGGGTTCTGCAGCCTCTCGAAGATAAGTACAGACGTCTCTGTACCGATCCGCAAGACTCTACTAAACCTGCTCATGACTGGTGAGACCTATTCAACCTAGTGCTCTGATACCAACTTCTCACGACCCGCACCCGGGTTGTGATGGCGCCTGTCGTGGAACCAGGCTAGCCAACCGTTACAACAATACTGGATTCATTTACCAGAGAAATTTACTCATTTTTGGTATAACTTATAGAAATACGGAAGTTTTTGATTAGTTAAAAATAGTCTAACAGAAGAAATAAGCTCCATCAATCAATCTATTATCTAGAGTCACGCAGTCATGAGCTACTAACATCAATACAACTGAGAAATAATACTGAAGTTTTAAGTTTCCAATTTCTACTACAGGGGGAAAATAAGGAAAAGAGGGACGGGACAACGAACGCCAGCTGCTACCTCGTCGGCTCTGAGAGATAAGTTGCTATCACTGATCCGTGTCAAATCTCGGTGCACCTGGATCCGCACTCACAGTGTGCAGGTAAGTAACAAAAACAACCTACGGTCTGAGGAGGTAGTGACGAACTCAACCTCCGTAAATAACAATTCGAATAATGAATATTTCATAAATTAACCGAGAATATCAGTAACAATCATGTTATGTAAATGATCCTAGAACTTAGTCAACTCCGTGAATAACAAATAAATGTCATGTATGTAATATGCAACTCTCACAGGTGGTCCTCTCGGTACACATAATTGGCCATTGGCCCAGGGAAATCCATCCCTCCATATCTCATAAACAGTATCTGTGCTAGGGAAATCTATCCCTCTATATCTAATATATCAGACAAATCCATGTCCAGGGAAATCCATCCCTCAATATCTCATATCTCGGACAAATCCATGTCCAGGGAAATCCATCCCTCAATAACTGTGCGCTCACTGGGGGTGTAAAGAATCCGGAGGGGCCGCCAAGGATATGGCCCAAGCGCTATATATATATATCAAGCCCACGAAGGGTATATCATCTCAACATTTGGCTCTAGGCCCATACTCAGTCAGAATTACCAGTCTTCTCACAGCACTCTCATTATGTAAACAGCCCAAACAGTGACAATGCATGATAAATAAATGGTTTCTGAGACTGAAATACGAATACATGTATAATAACAGGACTCAGTATGCACAAGTAAGGTTCGTAATAGAAAAAATAGTGACGGACCCTTTATGGTCTCCACATATAGACATGAAGTCTTATCATTTATACTTGTTATGTTTCTTTTAGTTTCTACGCATTAATAACCTTCACAGTACCAATATCATGGTGGAATAACAGTTAAACTGTGCCTTGGGATAAGCCCGACCACAACAAATCAACCAACACTCATATGCCCGTCACTTGGCGAGTGTATCATAGTAACTATCATCAATTAGCATGTACATTGGGGTTTTGAACCCCTAAGTTCCAAGGTTGAAGCCGTTACTTACCTCGAAACCGGCTCAACTCTACTCCACCGGCCCCTTTCCTCGAGAACCGGCCTCCAAATACTCTGAATCTATCAATAATCAATTACATAGTGTCAGAATGTGCTAAGGAACAATCCCCAAATCAAAATTTAGCAAAAATACAAAAAATCCCGAATTCGGTCAAAACCCGGCCCTCAAAACACTTAAGTAGGTCTCGAAAGTCAGAAATTTTCAAAACACTAGGTTCCTTGCCCTTTCTCGAGTCTAACCATACCAAGAACACGAAAATCATACCTCAAATGGTCCTCCAATTCCCCCATTCTTCTTCTCATAAACCCAAGCCCTAACCACCATTTTTCTACTGTTTTTACCAAAGATTTCAACCAAAAATCGTTCTTAATGCACAATATAACGGGTTTTGAGTCTAAGAAACATACCTCCTTGAAGAAACAACGAAATCCCTTCAAAACCTCCAACCCGTGTGTAAAAATGGTGAAAGAAGACAAATTTTGCGAACGCTGTCTTTTATAGTTCTGCCCAGACATTTCCGCAACAGCGGTGTTTTTCTCGCACCTGCGACTCTGCAGGTGCGACCTTTCAACCGCACCTACGAAACCCACTTAAGTTGCCCATCTTCCGCACCCGTGATCCTTTTCGCGCGCCTGCAACATCGCAAGTGCGGACATCAATCCGCCCTTGCAACCTCCTTCGCACCTGCGGCCTCATTATTGCAACAGCGGGGCCCGAAGGGGCGACATATTGACCGCACCAGCGGTCCTTCACTTAACACCCAGAGCCCGCGCCTGCGACCCCATCTCCCGCACCTGCGACCTCGCAGGTGCGATCTTCCTTTCGCCCCAGCGACCAAACCTCGCTCCTACGCCATTTTTTCCGCGCCAGCGATATCCGCACCTGCGGCCCAAGCATCGCAGGTGCGGTCGCACTAGCAACAACAGCTTCAGCTGCATTTCAAGTTCCAACTTCTCCGTTTAACGCCTGAAATCAAACCCGAGCCCCACGGAACCCCAACCAAACATACCAACATATCAAACATGGTTATTCAAACTTTGTCGAGCCATTAAAACACCAAAAACAACATCAAAACCATAAATTCTCATCCAATTCAAGCCTATGATTTCCAAAAACTTCCGAAACACGCATTTGATCAAAAACCCAACCAAACCATCTCCGAATGACCTGAAATTTTGCGGGCAAGTCCAAAATGACCTAACAAAGCAACAGCAACTCTCGGAATCCCATTCTGACCCTCGAATAAAAATCTTGCCCATCAACCGGAATTCGCCAAAATACTAACTTCGCCAATTCAAGCCTAATTCTACACCGGGCACCCTAAAAATATTCTGAACACACTCCTAAGTCCCAAATCACCTAACGAATCTATCTGAACCATAAAATCTGCATTCCGAGGTCGTTTACCAATAAGTCAACTCCGGGTTGACTTTTCCAACTCTAAAGCTCTTGTTAGAGACTAAGTGTCTCAATCCACTTCATTTTCACTCCGAACCCGAACCAACCAACCCCAACACTTCATGAACAGTCTAACCGAGCTACTACAAGACAGAAATAATGGAATAGATGCGTATACTGCATAACGACGGACCGGGTCGTTACATGAAGTTATCTTCTGGTTTCCTTCTATGCGATCGCATAGCAGTAGTCGTGATCGCATGGTGGTTCTTTGACCCACCCATTTTTCCTTCATCGCGTTTGCAATAATTAGTCCGCGTTCACATAGCTTCAGCAATTTTATTATCCGCGTTCGCATTAGTCATTCACGATCGCACAGTAGAAAGCCTGGCTTGAGCCAGAACCTGTTCCTTCTATGCAATCACCAACTATGCCCCGTGTTCGCATAGGCTTCCCTCCCCTCCTTCTGCGATTGCATCTTCTTGTCCGCGATTGCGATTCATTAATACCTGGGCATAATATATGTTTTCAAAATCGGGGGTTTCACCATTTATTTTATATTTTGACTTCTAGAGCTCGGTTCTTTGCGATTCTTTGAGGGTTTTTCACACAAATCGAATGGATAAGTGTTCTTCCACTAGAATTAAATATATTCCATGAATTAGTCCTTTTTTATCATTTAATGTGTGTTTTGAGTTGAGAAAAATGTGGGTTTTGAAAGAAAATTCCTAAATTGAAAAAACATGATTTGAGGGACCAAATGATATCGGGATTTGACAAAATTTGTATGGTTGAACCTGTATCGGAATGGGTGTGTCAAATTTTGTAAAAAAATTAGGGTTTTGAGGTGCGGGCCCGGGGGTCGGCTTTAGGGCCGATTTTTATAATTTTGTAAACATTGAAACTTTATTATTCGGAATAGTTCCTTATACATTTTGTGTGTATTTTGAAGTTTCTTTATTGGATTTGAGCCTTCCGGAGGTCTTTTCGCCCGAGAATTCAACTTAGAGTATCGGGTCGTCGGTTTTGAGGTAAGTATCTTGCCTAACCTTGTGTGGGGGAACTACCCCTTAGGATTGAGTCTTCTATGTTGCATGTAGCCCGTGTACGCAAGGTGACGAGTGCATACTCGTACTTATTTGCAAATAGGTTGTCCTGTTAGGATTTGTAGGTCCTTATATTCCCCGTGTATGAATTGGTAATTGTTACATTTGAATTCCTTACTGCTAGTTTCATTTCTTCCTGTTGAAATTAGAAATTACTTGATTAGTGTCCCTTGTTTCTTATTTTGTCTTAATTGACTTAAATCAAGACTTTACCTTTCCTACCATTGTGCTATATCTTCCTTCGTAAACTGCCTATTTGACTAGAACTAGCATAATCTCGCCCTATTATTGCTTAGCATAAATTGGAATATCTATACGTTTGTGTCAAGCATGCCCGTGAGTCGTACATTGTGATTTATATGATTTTCCCTTAAGTGCTACTTAGGTTTAGTTGATAGCCGTCCATGTTGATGATATTTCTTTGGTGTTGCCTATTACTGAGCATTGTTCAAGCTGAGTTTATTCCGTGAAGCTAATTGTCTAAGTGAGATTGGTTATACCCAGTTCCCTTGCCGGGATGATTTGATTGCTTTTGTTGTGAACTTGAATGTTAAGAATAGTTTCTATATTTGCCTTGTTTTCCCCTCGTTACACTGTTTCTCTTTGTGCTTGGCATTCCCTTTAGTGGCTACTTCTTATGAGGTAGTTTTACCATTTTCGCGATTTAAACCCCTTGTGTTTGATTTGTTTGTTGCATTTGGCTTTTTTGTCTTTGTTGCTTTTGTGCTCGTTGTGGCAATGTACGATGTTTTGTGGTGTTCTAGTTATTCTCACTGCTACACTGCATTGCATATTTAAATTGGGACTACGGACGTATTCCGGGAGCTTTCCCCTGCACTGCATTGCATATTCAAATTGGGACTACGGACGTATTCCGGGAGCTTTCCCCATGTACTGCATTGCATATTTAAATTGGGACTACAGACGTATTCCGTGAGCTTTCCCTTGTACTGCATGGCATATTTAAATTTTGACTATGGACGTATTCCGGGAGCTTTCCCCCTGTATTGCATGACAAATTCTGAGTTACGGACTGAGTTTCGGTAGATTTATCTTGAGGAGATTATGATCGAAAGACATAAATTTAAGGGTATTGTATACCCAATTTTTCATCAAAATATTTTTAAATTGCATACATAGCCTCAAAAGCCTGCATTAATAGCAATTGGTATTTTTCCATAATTTTTCCTATATTTTATTAACTTATTCTAATTTATCCAGCATTTTATTTTCAATAAATAATTACAAAATTGCATTACAAATGATTTCAAAAGCATTTCTTGATTTAATTTATTATTTAGGGTCATACTAAGACCAGATTATTTCACAATTAGCCGAATTGGCACCTTTTGGCTATAATTGCAATAACTTGGCAATTATAACCCAATCAATGATTTTATACTATTTTTATCCAGTAATTAACCATTTGTATTTTTAAATACTAAGTAATCATTTTTACTTATTTGTTTTACCATGAATTTCATTTTTACACAATTATTAGATATTTTTATAAATTGTTTTATCTAATTTAATTAGGTATTTAACAGCTAGCCACTTATATTTCAATTTTAGCCTAATTAGGACCTGAAATCAACCCAACAGACCCCAAGCCCAAACCTAAATTCTACCCGGCCCAATCCAGATTTAGTCTTGACCATTGATCAAAATTGATCAACGGTCCAGATGACCCCTTCCTAAAATAAACCTAACGACTACCCTTACTCTTTCTCATTGCACTCCCTCACTCCGCCGTTACATCTCTCTCATCTCTCTCAACTCCCTCTGCTAACCTAAGCCCTCCTCCGGCCATCGCCTTGCCGGAAACCATGGTGGTTTCTGTTGTCTTAAACTTCAATACTACACAATATTATAAGTTAATTGTGCAGTACCCAATTTTCGAGTGCTGTCTAATAAGAAGAACCTAGTTCTTCTTAGTCTACTACTTACTACAGTTTGCGGAATAATTAAGCAGTAATAGTAAAGACACATGGATTTTTACGTGGAAAAAACCTGGCTCAAAAGGTGAAAAGACCACGACCTACTCCTCAATAGGATTTGCTCAAAATGCTTCACTAAACACTGATCCAAAACGAACTTACAAAATAAACTCTTTTGTAATCCTAGGACTAACTCTAATCCTCTTTGTATCAACTAGCCTCTAGCTAATTTCTACAGAATTCAAGCTAACTCTAACTTGATCAATTTGTACCTATTACAATTTGCTTCTAATAAAGCTGATAAGATACAATATTTAAACTCCTACTACAATCAACTAGACTCGATATACAGACAATGAAACTGTTCCTTCTAGTTGAACTGTAGCCTTTGTATCGCACAACAATTCTGCTTTCAAAACCTCTGGAAATTTTGCTTCAGAACTTGATTCACTTTTGTACTTATGTGTCACCTCTTTCAACCATAATACTTTGATTATTTATAGAGGCCGTTTGTTGAGTCCATGATACAATTCTGATCCAACTCTTCCTTGGTAGACAAGTTTGATTGTAACTCAACTTCCTTCCTCTATTCCTGTCCTAGCTGAAATCAACTTCTGTCTTTTCTATCAATTTGCAACCTTTTCGTATTAGGAGACATTCTCTTAGTTCTTTGATATTTAGTAAACACTAATATCTCCTAGACTTGTACTATTTGTGATCCAACTGCTTCATACAGAAGTGTGTGCTATGATGGACCTGGTTCAACTGGACACATGTTGTCAATCATCAAAACCCATTCAGTGATATGGGCCAACAAATTCCCCTTTTTGATGATGACAAACTCTGTGCATTTATCCTATATACACATCCAACACTGAATATTTTTGTGAGCATTAATCATCAAGAACCAGGTTCATTATGTTATAAATATCACTTCAAATTTTTTTTCAAAAAATGAAACAATGACTGGAGCACATCTTCCCCCTTTTGGCATCATCAAAAAGTTGCAAAATGATACTTACCAGTAATTAATTCTTACTCATGACTAATTTAGGCAACTGCAGGTGCATACATGATTAATCAACACAAGAAACCAAAAATGTAAGATAAATCATAAATGGAGACATTTGTCAAAACACCAAGCTTTCATTTAATTAACATGGTTGATCAACACCAAAACAGATTAAAACAAAGACAATCAAAACATGAGTACGACAGAATTAAAAAACTGAAACAAACAACTTAACACAGTCCCGAACTGGGAACTTGAAAGGATAGGAGGGGGTAGTTCTGGAAATTCCTAAGTTTGGGGTGGTGCAGACGAGGCAGGACTCTTGGTTTGGAGAAGAGACAACATTTGGTGTAAGATACCCTCATTTTTCTCCTTCTCCTTGGCTAATTAAGCTTTGAGAGCATCACGCTCACCTTCTACCTCAACTAAGCGAGTCTTCAAGCAAAGGATCTCCATATCCTTTTGCTTACTTTCTTGCACCAGAGTACGGACCTTGTTGTTGACCGGTTGCTTCCGAGATGAACCAGGTTCATCTGCCGGGGCACTGACAGTGTAATCACATGACAGCAAAGTGTCCTTCCCAAAGAATTCCTTAGCAGTAGCCATTTCAGCCTTCTTTGTGGGAACTCCAAAATGACCAAAAACTGTAGTAAGTATAAATACATAAGGAATCGCATGGGCCTTGGTGCCATTTACCACCCAGTCAAAAAGTTGGATGATCCAAGATGGCCAATTGATTTGCTTGCCTCTATATTGGCATTCCATGAGTGTTAGATCCATATAGTTGGCAATGTGCCTGCGCTCTTGTCTTGGCAGCAGAAATTTTTTCACAAACTCAAATAACAACTTGTGTTCAAGCTTCATCTTGCTTTTGTACACTGCCCTGGGCTCAGGCTCTTCTTCACTGTCACAAAAGAATCTGGTGATGGTAAGTGCTGAGGTCATTCCATCCAAGCAAGGTTATCTCTGCCTTGTATAATCATCATATCCCTCAGATGGAATGTCTAGAATGACTCCTAGTTCTTGTGCGTCAAAAAAGACTTCAACTCCCCTAACCAATGATGTAACCATTCCTCCAATCACAGTTGCATTCCCCATGAAATCAACTACTTCATTTCTGACTAGCCTGCCCTCCAGGCGAAGGACCATGTCCTTCCAGCCTTGAGGTGCCAAAAAATCCACTAAGAACCTCATACCCGGCTCCTCCATGTCTTTCAACAATTTTCCCTTCAAAATATGTCGCTTGCCAAACATGGAAACTCTGTCCATTGACACTTCTCCAACCTCCTTTTCATCATCACCACTCCAATCAGGATCATTATCTTTCTCAACAATCTGAACTTTCTTCTTCGACTTTACCTTGGACCGTGTCCTTGTAGATGTACCCACGGTGGTTGCAGACATAAGTGTTGACTTCTTTGAGGAAGTCTTTGTCAATTTTTCTTTGGGTGTCTTGACTACCACTGGAGTAACATGTGATGACCCAAAAGGTCATCCTATGTAATTCCAGCTAAATCTGTGTTCCGAGGCCTCGAAAGCCTCCGTTAATCTCACCTCAATATACGTGCGCAACCCAAGCAGGTAGCCGAGAAACTTCCATGTGAGAATTTGATAAAAATGGGATTTTTGAATTGAATAATTGAATAAAGTTGACTTTGGTCAACACTTTTGGTAAACGGATCTGAGCCCGTGATGTGACGGCCCCGGAGGGTCTGTAGGAAAATATTGGACTTGGGCGTATGCCCGGAATCGAATTCCGAGGCCCCAAGCTCAGGAAATAAATTCTTAAAGAAAAGTATTTTATGAAAATAATAAAGGAATGTGAAAGTGAATAATTATATGAAAACCTTGTTACCGGGTCCGTGTTATGGTTCCGGAAACCGGAACAGGTTTATTATATGTTGTTTGTCCTATCTGTGAGATTTGGTGTAAAACGGGTTTGTTTTGATTGGTTTCGGATCCAAGTGAGAAAAAATGGAGTTAATGAACTTGTGGGGTTTCTAAAGAATTTGAAATGTGGCTTGAGAGGTGATTTTATGTTCCCGAGGTCCGAATGAAATTCCGAAATCGGGCATAGTTCCATTTTGTCGTTTATAACTTATCTGCAAAATTTGAAGTCATTCCGAGTTGTTTAGGCCGGTTCGGCGCGTTGAAGTGAATTCTAGAATTTCCAAGTTCTTAAGTTTTGAATTCAGGGGTTTTGGAGGGCGATTTTGAGTTTTAGCGTTGTGTTGAGTGTTCCATCAGCTCGAGCAAGTCCATCTAATGATTTAGGACTTGTCGGTATATTTGGTCGGGGACTCGGGTGGGCCCAGGTGCCTCCTGGACCCCGCACGAGGCCAAAAACCAGGAAAAATCACTGCTGGTGCACAACAGCTGGTGTGACCGCAGGTGCGGTTGTCCAGCCACGGGTGCGGGACCGCACCCGCGATCTAGGCCATCGCAGGTGCGACTTTTTCGCAGGGGCGACCAAAATTCCGCATGAGCGGGACCGCTTGTGCGGCTCCCAATCCCGCAGGTGTGAGCCCAGGGTCCCAGGCCCTTTTCCGCAAGGGCGATCGCTTTCTCGCAGGCGCGAGACCGCACCTGCGACCTTAGGACCTTAGGAAATTGATTTATTGGGTACTTATTGATGTTAATAAATCCATTATGTTTAGATATCCCCGATTCGGAGTTGGATTCGAGAGGAAAGGCTGTGATTGAGGCTTGACTTGCATTGTCTTGGGAGCCGAGGTAAGTGTTTGGCTTAACCTCAGCTTTAGGGGTTAGGTATAGAGTCTTATTTGCTATGTGCAACTCATGTCCAACGTATAGGCGTGGTGACGAGTGCCTATGCGTTGCGGTAAAGTATGCCCGTGAGTCAATTGTGATGAAATTTGCTATGTTCTTAATATTCCCCGCACTATGAGTAAATTATGAATTAAAAGTGATACTTGATGTTGTTTCATGACGTGGAGAGTTATTGAGTTATTTGTTCCAGTTGAGGCTTACACTGTTGAAATTGTATTACTGATGCGAGGTTGGTTATAGCTGAGACCCTTGTCGGGCATTTGTTGATGTTGTAAATGATGATTTCTCCTTGCCGGAACAATAGAATTGTATGGAATATTTCCATGCACTTGAGACTTCGTGTTGTTGACTTTAATATTTTTGTTGCCTTGTGTTTTTATTATTCGTCGCACGAGGGGACATGCCGTGTTGACCGAGTGATTGTGAGGTTATGCATGAGGGGACATTCCGTGCCGAGTGTTATTATGTATGCACGAGGGGGCATTCCGTGCCGAGTGATTGTGAGGTTATGCACGAGGGGACATTCCGTGCCGAGTGTTATTATATATGCACGAGGGGACATTTCGTGCCGAGTGACTGTGAGGTTATGCACGAGGGGACATGCCGTGCCTTTCCTGTTCAATATATGTTTGAGAAGCTATATTTCTGCTTTGTCTTTGCGTTTCATTTATTACCTTGTACTGGTGTGCTAGCATACTATCACCCTATCTCCCCAGCATGTTCTCCCCGTATATGTCATACTTGCTTATTTCTGTTGCCATTTTTCTTGCTATTATATATAAAATTGCACAGGTACATATGTTGTGTTGGTTCTAGCATCGTCACTACTTCGCCGAGGTTAGGCTTGACACTTACTCAGTACATGGGGTCGGTTGTACTGATGCTACACCTGCACTTCTTTTTGTCGTGCAGACTACGCAGTCGAACCCGGAGATCACTGACGATCGGAGCATCCCATTCAGTCACACAGGAGACTCGAGGTAGACCCGAAGTCGTTCGTGGGCCTTGACGTCACCTTTTACTTTCCACTTTAAGCTCTGTCTTACTTTGTATTGCAAAGACAGTTTTATGTATTTATTTTAGACCTTTTGTTTGTAGTAATCTCTTAGATAGTCCGTGAGTATGTGACACCAGTTCTGGGATTTGTTTATGGGTTTTATTTCGAAAAGTGCTATGTTGTATTTTGGGTTATTTTGTTAAATTTTATATGGTGGGCCATCGAAGCCTTGGTTATCTTGTTCGTATTTTGTGTTAATGAGTTTTATTTACTTCAAACATTGGCTTGTCTAGGGGGTTCAACGTTAGACGCAGTCATGGCCCGAAGGTGGGATTTTCGGGTCGTGACAAGTTGGTATCAGAGCCCTAGGTTGCTTAGGTCAGCTCACGGACAAACTTGGTAGAGTTTGAGGGATCGGTACGGAGACATATGTACTTATCCCCGAGAGGCTGAAAAATTAGAAATTACTTCACATCTTTGATTCTCTGTCGTGCCAATGGAATTCTGAATGCTAATTGAGTACTCTCTCGCAGATGGAGAGAACGCGTGCTTCCTCATCGACCGACCATCAGCCTGACCCTCCTATTACAGCTCCTGCGAGGGGCCGAGGCCGTGCAAGAGGCCGAGGCAGAGCTAGAGCAGCAGCTCAAGTACAGGACCCACAGGTAGACTTTGCCGGTGAGGTTCCTACTCCGAAACTCCCAATTGGACCGACTCCAGTCCCAGAGGGGTTCATTGCCACCCCAGTACTTCAGGACGCTCTAGTCCGCTTAGTGGGACTCATGGAGAGCGTGGCTCAGGCCGGTCTTCTTCCTACTGCACCATCTGGATCTCAGGCTGGGGGAGGGACCCATACTCCTGCTATTCACACGCCAGAGCAGTTTGCCACTCAGTTCCAGACTCCAGCACCTCAGAAGGCCGGAGTAGTTCAGTCAGGTATTGTGGCACCAGCAGTTGAGGGAGCAGACATGTCCGCAGATGCTCTGTGGAGGTTGGATCGGTTCACCAAGTTATTTACTACCACATTTACTAGTGCACCATCAGAGGATCCCCAGGATTATTTAGACAGTTGTTATGAGGTTCTTCCGAACATGGGCATTGTGGAGTCCAATGGAGTTGATTTTGCTATATTTCGTCTTTCTAGCACTGCCAAGACTTGGTGGAGAGATTACTTCTTGACCAGACCAGCTGGGTTTGCACCTTTGACTTGGGGTCAGTTCTCCGAGTTGTTCTTGGGAAAGTTCCTTCCAGTTACTCAGAGAGAGGATCTTCGGAGGCAGTTTGAGCGTCTACAGCAGGGCTCAAAGTCCGTCACTCAGTACGAGACCAGGTTTATTACGCTGGCCAGGCATGCCCTTATGATACTCCCCACTGATCGGGAGAGGGTTCGGAGGTTTATTGAGGGTTTGGCTCAGCACATCAGGCTTCAGATGGCCAGAGAGACGGGTACTGATATCTCCTTTCAGGATGCAGTCGATGTGGCCAGACGCGTTGAGATGGTATTATCCCAGGGTGGTGGTCAGGGGTCTGACAAGAGACCTCGTCATATCGGCCGTATCAGTGGTGCCTCATTTGGAGGCACAGATTCCTTTGGCAGAGGCCATCCTCCTAGGCATTATCAGTCGGCACTCCAGGTATCCCGTAGTGCACCTGCAGCTTCCATCAGTGCATCGCCAATTCAGATTATCAGGGTGGTCATTCTGGTCGACAGGGTCAGTTCCAGGGTCAGTATTCTCAGCAGGCGAGGTCTTGTTTCACTTGCGGTGGTATGGGGCATATTTCTAGGTTTTGCCCCCAAGGTTTTGGTGGGTCTCAGTATCAAGGTTCCCGTGCCATGGTTCTCGCATCAGGTGCACCCTCACCCCCTCAGCTAGCTAGGGGTGGTGGTCGTGGTGCCAGAGGTGGAGGTCAGACGTTAGAGGTGGAGGGCAGGCCATGAGAGGTAGAGGCCAGCCCGTAGCAGGTAGACCCAGAGATATACAGGTTGGAGGGGCTCAGCCCCGTTGTTATGCTTTTCCTGCTCGTCCAGATGCTGAGGCTTCTAATGCAATTATCATAGGTACAGTTTCAGTTTGCAGCCGAAAGGCTTCGGTGTTATTTGATCCAGGTTCTACATTTTCCTATGTGTCTTCATACTTTGCCCCTTATTTTAGTATTCCCCGTGACTCCTTGGGTACTGTTGTACATGTGTCTACACCGGTGGGTGATTCTATAGTGGTAGATCGAGTCTACCGTGCTTGCGTAGTAGCTATTGGTGGTCTGGAGACTCAGGTTGATCTTTTGCTTCTTGATATGGTTGACTTTGATGTCATATTGGGGATGGATTGGCTATCTCCATATCATGCTATCATGGACTGTCATGCCAAGACAGTGACCTTGGCCTTACCAGGTGTGCCTCGTTTAGTGTGGAGGGGGACTCCAAGTCATTCTTCTGGCAGGGTTATTTCTTATATGAAGGCTCGGCGCATGGTGGAGAAGGGTTATTTGGCCTATCTGGCCTATGTTCGTGATTTTAGTGCTGATGTTCCTTCCATAGAATCCATGCCCGTGGTTCGTGAATTTCCAGAGGTATTCCCGGCTGACCTGCCGGGTATGCCACCCAACAGGGATATTGATTTTTGTATTGATCTAGCTGAGGGCACTCAGCCCATTTCTATTCCCCTGTATCGTATGGCTCCGCCATAATTGAAGGAATTAAAGGAGCAACTGCAGGAGTTGTTGGGTAAAGGCTTCATCAGGCCTAGTGTTTCACCTTGGGGTGCTCCAGTATTGTTCGTGAAGAAGAAGGATGGCTCGATGAGGATGTGTATTGACTACCGGCAGTTGAATAAGGTTACTGTCAAGAACAAGAATCCTTTTCCTAGGATTGATGATTTATTTGATCAGCTTCAGGGTGCTATGGTGTTCTCTCAAATAGACTTGAGGTCTGGTTATCATCAGCTGAGGATTAGGGCTTCTGATGTGCCTAAGACAGCTTTTCGCACTCGCTATGGGCATTATAAGTTCTTGGTCATGTCGTTCGGGTTGACTAATGCCCCCTCTGCTTTCATGGAGTTGATGAATCGGGTATTCAGGCCTTATCTGGACTCCTTTGTGATCGTGTTTATAGATGATATTTTGGTATACTCTCGCAGCCGAGCGGAGCATGAGCAGCACCGTCAAGTCGTCCTCCAGACTCTGAGGGGTAGTCAGTTGTATGCCAAATTTTCCAAGTGTGAGTTCTGGCTGAGTTCGGTGGCATTTCTGGGCCACGTNTCAGCCACAGAGATTCGGATTTTCTTGGGCCTAGCAGGCTATTATCGCCGGTTCGTGGAGGGGATTTCGTCTATAGCAGCCCTTATGACCAAGTTGACGCAGAAGAGTGCTCAGTTCAGATGGTCGGAGGAGTGTGAGGCGAGCTTTCAGAAGCTCAAGACAGCATTGACCACCGCACCAGTGTTGGTACTGCCCACAGGTTCAGGTTCTTATACCGTGTATTGTGACGCTTCGAGAGTTGGGCTTGGTGCAGTGTTGATGCAAGATAGGAAGGGCCTATGTTTCACGTCAGTTGAAGATTCATGAAAAGAACTATCCAGTCCATGATTTGGAGCTTGCAGCTATTGTTCATGCCTTGAAGATTTGGAGGCACTATTTGTATGGGGTACCGTGTGAGGTATTCACTGATCATAAGAGTTTGCAATACTTGTTTAAGCAAAAGGAGTTGAATATGAGGCAGAGGAGGTGGTTAGAGTTGCTGAAGGATTATGATATTACTATTCTCTATCATCCGGGAAAGGCCAATGTGGTGGCCGATGCCTTGAGCCGGAAGTCAGTCAGCATGGGTAGTTTGGCTTATCTATCAGTTGGAGAGCGACCTTTGGCTTTGGAGATTCAGGCGTTAGCCAATCGATTTGTTAGATTGGAGGTTTCTGAGGGTGGCAGTATTCTGGCCCATACCGTCGCTCGTTCATCATTGTATGATCGCATTCGCGCCAGGCAGTATGAGGATCGTCATTTGTCTGCTCTTAGGGATGCGGTTCGGCACGGACGTGCCAAGCAGGTCACAGTCGATTGTGAGGGAGTTTTGAGATTGCAGGGTCGTATATGTGTTCCTGACGTTGATGGCATTCGTGAGTTAATATTGCAGGAAGCCCATAGTTCCCGATATTCCATTCATCCGGGCGCCGCGAAGATGTACCAAGACTTGCGGCAGCATTAAGGCTGGTGTAGAACTAAGAAGGATATTGTGTCTTATGTAGCTCGGTGCTTGAATTGTCAGCAGGTTAAATATGAGCACCAGAGACCCGGAGGTTTAATGCAGCAGATTCAGCTTCCCGAGTAGAAGTGGGAGCGTATCACAATGGATTTTGTAGTTGGACTAACACGGACCCAGATGATGGTTGATGCAGTATGGGTTGTGGTGGATAGGCTGAC